>OZ023264.1:10165796-10426024 GCA_964006375.1 Tillus elongatus | reverse complement strand
ATGATTTTTTTTTCTTTCAGTGGGATAAATTCGACAACTTTGACGAATTTGTACCGAAATATCCAAGTAATTTACGAAAAGATGAAGTCCTACTGGCATTTTTGAAGTACGCCGAAGACTACAAAATGAATATTACGGCAGTGGTCCAGGAGACAACAAACTGGTCTAATGGTGGGCCAAAAAAAATTGAGGCAATCACTATCACTTTTCCAACAATCAACGTAAGTTATATACATGCGAGAGCACTTACACGTCGTCCTGGCATTAACTAGAATAAAAAGCCTGTAATAACTAACAATTTTAATGTTTAAGATAATAGATCTTAACTGTACCATGCCTTTCACAACAAAGCTCTAACATACTAAGTGAGTGGTGAACGTGTCGCCACCTAGTTCGGAACCAAGTACTATGTTGTCACGCCCGCTCCTAATAACACAGAGTGTTAAAAATAGAGACAGTATACAACTAACTAACAATTTAAAAAATTGTTAGCCCTGGCCCATTTCTACCCCAATATAGGGACAAAGTATGTAAGACTAGATGCATTCTCGCAACAATTAGAACCGTAGACCGGTTTCGCTCTCATTAGAGCTCTTCAGTACGGCATACTAATTGTAGCAAAAACGCACCAAAATTAACACGGCTATCGTATAGCCAGTCTTAAAACACTAAGTGAGTGCCGTACTGAAGAGCTCTAATGAGAGCGAAACCGGTCTACGGTTCTAATTGTTGCGAGAATGCATCTAGTCTTACATACTTTGTCCCTATATTGGGGTAGAAATGGGCCAGGGCTAACGATTTTTTAAATTGTTAGTTAGTTGTATACTGTCTCTATTTTAACACTCTGTGTTATTTGGAGCGGGCGTGACAACATAGTACTTGGTTCCGAACTAGGTGGCGACACGTTCACCACTCACTTAGTGTTTTAAGACTCGCTATACGATAGCCGTGTTAATTTTGGTGCATTTTTGCTACAATTAGTATGCCGTACTGAAGAGCTCCAATGAGAGCGAAACTGGTCTACGGTTCTAATTGTTGCGAGAATGCATCTAGTCTTACATATTTTGTCCCTATATTTGGGTAGAAATGGGCCAGGGCTAACAATTTTTTAAATTGTTAGTTAGTTGTATACTGTCTCTATTTTAACACTCTGTGTTATTTGGAGCGGGCGTGACAACATAGTACTTGGTTCCGAACTAGGTGGCGACACGTTCACCACTCACTTAGTGTTTTAATACTGGCTATACGATAGCTGTGTTAATTTTGGTGTATTTTTGCTACAATTAGTATGCCGTACTGAAGAGCTCTAATGAGAGCGAAACCGGTCTACGGTTCTAATTGTTGCGAGAATGCATCTAGTCTTAAAAAGATCTAACATTTTCACAGCTTTAAAATGTAATGTTTCCCCAGACCTTTTCAAAGCACTCAGTTTCAGCCCGTTTTATTATCTGTTGAAAATATCGTCCCAGACAATAATAATAATAATAATAATAATAATAAAAATAATATTTATTTGGTCCATTAGTTACAATTATTGCAAATCGGACAAGTCATAAAGCTTATAGGATAAAAAAAACGTATCACAACTTATCACACGGGTACGTGCCCAAAAATCTGAAATATAATGTGCTTAACATCACAACAAAAAACATACGTTCACAGTGCAGATTCATAAAATTCACTCAAACTATAAAAACTATGAGTAATCAAATCAACCATCAGTTGTCTTCTAAATTTTTGTGCACAATTTGTGTCCCTCAGAGAACAAGGCAGCTGGTTGTACAAAAAGCAACCTGCATAACATGGCGACTTCTTAAAAAAATAATTTTGACAATTATTCAGGTGTGTGTGTGGGGGGAAGGAATTGGTTTCGGACATTACGTTTATTGGCCACAAAACTCTGCAATTTATTCAGGTGAAAAGTATCTTTTTCTCGAGTGTTGTACCCATGAAAATCCGAGTTGATAACACATTTTCTCTTGTTTTTATGAATGCAAGTTAACAGATGAAACAAGTAAACTGATGTTAACGTCATAATCTTATTTTGCTTAAAGATGTCACGACAAGAGTGCCCATAAGGTAGATTGTATATTAATCTCAGGATTCGTTTCTGTGGCACAAACATTCTATGGCAGTCCAAGGATTAGCCCCAGATAACCACATCGTAACTCAGATGTGAGTAGACAGTCGCGTAATAGACTTTCAGCAGATGTTCCAAGCTTAAGGAATCTTTAAGCATCAAAATTGCATAAAACGCGGAATTAAATTTCTTGCACACGTGATCGATCTGGTCTATATATAACAGGTTACTGTCAATTCTAACACCCAAAAATCACCTTTTTGAATTGCACCGTATTTTCGTTTACCAAAATAGTGCTGTCGCACATCCTCTCTCTTCGGTGCAGTTATGCATTTCAAGAGAAAAAGTCTTGTCATAGTTTGAAATTTTTCGGTTTTTATAACACCATTCATCAAAAGACTGTACTACGGATTTTAATCGTAATTCCGTTTCCTCCACCATGCCGTAGACAACAATAGAAGTGTCATCGGTGTACATGAAGACTTTTCCGTCTTGTATAAATTGCGGTAAATCGTTTACGTAGAGTGTAAACAAAAGTGGGCAAATGACACTTCCCGGGGGTGTGCCCATACTTACACTATATTTTTGGGAATTAATATTACTTGCTTTTACGAGTAACTGTCTGTTGGTGAGATACGAAGGCAGAAGGTCGTTGCAAGTGTCTCTTACCCCAACGCCCACATCTTCTCCTTAACAAAAAAAAAAAAGGATTTACCATGTCAAAGGCACGAGACAGGTCAACAAATAAGGTTACCACAATGTAATTGAGGTCCATTCTTTCGTTTACATATTGAGTATATTCGATGAGGACAATTTCTGTGGAATAGTCAGTTCTAAATCCGTGCTGTGATGGTGATATTATATTATTAGCTTTTAAAAACTAAACCATTCTTTTATGTGCTGCCCTTTCTATGATCTTTGAAAAAATGCTTATATTGAGATGAGACGATAGTTATCCAAATTCGTACTGTCTCCCCGCCTTGAACACAGCATCAACTACAGCCAATTTCAATGTGCCAGGGAATTTTCCCAGATATATACAGGAATTTATAACATTTGTAAGTGGCGCGGCAACCTCAGCAGCACATTGTTTAATAATTGTAATTGGAACATCATCAAAGCCGCATGTTTTTTTATTAGGAAGTTCATTGATGATGTCAGTAACATCACATTCAGTTACAGGTGTTATAAAAAGTGTTTTGGGATTATATTTTTCGGCTGTGCAGCTATCAGAAGCTATCACAAGTATTCTCTTTGAGTGTTTGAAAGCAGTCTTTTGTCGCTTAGGGCCAGTTCTGGCGATTAAAGGTTATGCTCTTACAGTTGGAACTCAGCGCTGTTGATGGCAGACATTGCAATAACTGACTTGTGACTTGGTGCGTTATTTTGATGTAAAGCGCTCCCATTATCAACTTTCCGCAAAGTTTTTCTTTTATGGCTCCACGCCACAAATTGTTAAATGGGCATTGTGCTGACCGTCTATCGTGAAACATATTTTGAACTAACCAGTCAAAATGACAACACATAAAATAGTGGGTATTTAAAACCGTTTTGGAGTTGACATTTTTAAAATTGTTTCATGAAAACGACCATGCAGGGTGCCCGATTCAGGGCTCGAATTTATATGCAAACTTTTAAGGTGAAATATTCACATATATGCAGGAAATTTGAAAAAAATATGCACCAACTTGAATAAAATATGCATACATCGATATATGTATATAGTATACCAATAAAACAAGTTTTTAAAAGTGTAAGCTATTAATTTTATTTAGAATCATTACCACATAGGACCCTAATTATATTATTACATTAATATTATTATTCCAATTATTAGTAATAACAGATATTATTAAGTGGCGCTCTAAATTATCTATTTTGAAAAATTGCCTTCTCTCAGTTAGTAAGTTGTTATACGAAGAAAATCTCCGTTCTACGTCGACTGAGGTAATTGGAGCATATTTTAAGCTTGACAATATGGTAGGGACTACATTGTTTAAATCGTCTGAAAAAACTTCATCCAGGGCTTTGGTAATCTGCGTTAACTTGGTAAAACCAATTTTTTGTGGGTGTTTCCGATAATTTTTATTTTGTAGTTTGTTTTGAAACAGGCCCATTT
The DNA here is from genome assembly GCA_964006375.1 of Tillus elongatus. Classification (NCBI taxonomy): domain Eukaryota; kingdom Metazoa; phylum Arthropoda; class Insecta; order Coleoptera; family Cleridae; genus Tillus; species Tillus elongatus. The sequence goes on along the minus strand of OZ023264.1, from coordinate 10,421,825 downwards.
GCTTTGTCAATAGTTTTTTTGAAATGTTCTATTAATTTAACTGATTCAGTTAGCAAAACATTTTGCTGCAGAATTTTTTTTTATAGTTTCTGTAACTATTTTATAATAACTGTTTATAAAACATAATTGCTGGCTCAATTTGGAGTCCTTTATAATAATTCTTGCTTGTTTCACTGGCGCACCTGCTTCAACTGCAAATTCAAGCATTACCTCCGTGATTTCTCTAAAATGTTCCCCATCGCGTGATTACAGGTCTAGGAGGTAATGGTACCCCAGGCAGAACTTCTCTATATCTTTGAACTCTTAAAAGAGCTTTGACGAACACTGTTTTCATATTATTAACTAATTCATTGACTCAAGGAAATTGCTGTCTAATTTCTTCTGCTACCCTGTTTAACCCGTGAGCCAGGCACGTACAATAAATCATGTTGGGATAAAATATTTTTAAATGAATTCCAACTATGACAATATATGAAGCAGCATCGGTAAGCAGTACTAAAACTTTATCAACTGGCACAGCATTTGGTAAAACCACGTTTGACAGACCCTCTTGAATAAATCTTGTTATAGTAATATTATTTGTTTTTTCTAATTTTTTGACTGCAATTAAATAAGGTCTAGATGAAAAGATTATAGTTAAGGTGCCTATCATTAAATTAGCAATATATCTATCACAAACATCTTGAGTTTCACCTACTACCACGTAACAAAAATTATTTTTTATAAGACTTTTTATTTCTGAAAAAGTTTCTAAATAGCATTTTTTAACCATATTTTTTTCTCAAAGTACTTTCATCAGGTATAGACTGTTTAAAATATTTTTCCACAAATGACTTCAAGACAGTGTTATTTAATTTACTCAGTGGAATGTGAGAAGCAACCATTGCCTTGCATAAGTCAAATTTAAAGGTATCCTCTTCTGCTTTCTTTGTTTGGTTTCCCAAACATTCGCGGACCTATTGATGCTTCGGATGTATTATTTGGATTTAGTTTTTTACCATTTCTTTGACGCAGGGGTGTCTTAGAGTGTTGGCCTATGAAATATTTCCTTGCGCTTGAAATATGTTCGAAAAAAAATCAATATTACTACAGGCATCTACATTTTTTTCGAATAAATAAAAATTGAGTATTGTTTTTATACAATACCCGTGAATTAAGTAATAAAACTACAAGAGTATATTTTTCATTTGTATTTAAGTATTTTTTTTAAACTGCAAGGTATTTTTTAATACTTTATTTAATTTTTTATTTCGATTGAATTTTATAATTTTAGATTATAAAAATCATGTGTCGGAAAATTTAGCAAATAGATACTGGGTTGATCAATGGCGAAGGTTACAAAAACAAAGAAAATAGATCAGTTGCTTAAAATTAAAAGTAACTTACCACTTTCCCGCATGGTTTCAAAAAAATGTTGTCACCATCTACGAAAAGCCCTGAGTGTGGCCGTATGCGGTTTGGCAATTTGGATTACATTTTTTACAGTATAAAATAATAAAAACAACCCTCTACTATGTCTAAAGATGAAGTAAATTCATTGTGCGTGCAACTAATCACAAGCAGCACAAGAAAACTAAATAATAGAAACAAATTATTTCAATTCTAGACACTACTGGCGTGTAAATAAATCAGCCCTAATCCCCTTTAATGTCTTCTTACGAGACTTAAGATACGAATAAAATTACCTGACGGTCAGTCCTTTAAATACATTCTGCAGTTATTATTGGGAATTCCTGACACAGTTTTTATGATCCTTCCAAGAATTTGTTTTAATACTCTCACCTACTAGCTACTAGTTTCATTTAGGTATAGCACGTACAAAGCTAGGAGGCGTTAGATTCTAAGAACCCAGAGGTAGCTCACCCTGTCTAGCGCACTGTCTCATATCTGAGTGAAGCGCTCGAACTATACAATACCAGGAATTTGATGAATGATGCTTAATAATACCGCGCCACATTTCATAATAATATGTTGAACCACTTTCAAGATATTTGAAAAAAATTGTTTTAAGAAAAACTATTTAAACACCCTGTAAAACGAAAACGAGTGACGTTTTAGTAAAGCATGTAGAGCTTTATTTTTGTGCTAAATATCACCCCTTAACTAATGTCCAATCCTGTATAGTTGTGGACCTCAAAGGTTTTGTTGTGTGCCGTTTGGTATTCTGGATGTCGAATTCCTGCTCCAAATCTTGGAATATAGGTTACTTTTTGTTTTACCCCCAATAGCTTTTCATTTGTTTAGCTGTTACTTGGCACGTTAAATAAGTGACTTAAACTCGTTCGTTGGCTAGGAAAACATAACCAGTTTTTCCAGGAAGGTTTCCCCAAGAAAATAATAGAGTTAGCGTAAAAGTAGAATCTTCCTTTTCTGGTCCCCCTGATTGTATTAAATTTTTTATTTGCAGGAACAACTGACTCAATCTAATTATAACAAAGATGTAGCATACACATTTTTGAAAGCAGCAGCCATGTCCAAGGTAACAGCGAATGCTAGGTTCGTGGATGTCAAAGCAGGGGATCGCATTGAAACGGACTCTGAACACTTTGTCTCTAATAACATACAAGTAAGTAAAATAGATAGCGAGCACCATTAAGTGCCTAATAATATTTCTAACACACAGCAGAAAGATGGTGAAGTAGAGTAATCTTTCAGTAGTTTGACGACTGTAGACATTTACAAAAGGTGAAACATTAACGCGGTGCCTTTAATAATTGCAAAAACACCCCAGCAAAAATCTCTAGCCACTCGCACTTGCAACTAGAGTATTTAAGTGACATCATAACTTCTTCCTGTGCGATTCAGCTTTCATAAGATATACAGACCGGGTTTTGCCCATTAAAATTAGCTCCCCAAAAGCAGTCCTGCTTAATGTTCTTTTAACTTATACTTGATGTAACTAGGCCTATGTGATGATTCATTAGCCCCTTTACAAATCTTGACAGAGAAAATAGATTTAGTTTCACCAGGAAATGTTCATACAATGTACCAATTTTAGCCTAAAAACCCAAGTGTATTTATTTGATATTCGTTCGCGATTGATATCTCGTCACATATTTCAATTGGATCTAAGTGCGGTCAATAGTGAGGCCATAATCACCTCCAAAACCCTAAGGTAGTTGCATTTATCTCTCAGATTTATTATTTCGCAAGATAAAGAACACACTGTTTGGATTAAAGATGAAAAGATAATCAAATACTTACTCAGCTTTAATATTGTTCTGACCAAAGTCCTAAATTTATGCAATGTTCGAGTCAAAACACCGGCACTACGTTAGTTAGTTAGTTTGAAGAGATCTAGATAATAGATATGAAGAATTTCCAGCTATAGCACCACCAGAATTGAGAAAGGTTAAATAAGGAATTAATTATTCAATCAAAACAGATATTAAAAACACAAATATTTAAATTTATTGATATCAATTAATGATTGGAGTTATTTAATTCAAGACTCCTGGTAAATCAAATATATGTTGTACATTACAAAGAAGTAAAATAAATAATGAATGTTAAGTTAAAGGTTTTTCTATTAAATCTATCAATGCTCTCAATCTTAATTTGTTAGGTAATTTCTAGTTAATTGCTCTGCGTTTTCTTAAAAGTTTGTGAGAGAAGCTCAGATATTGTAAAATCATAATTTAAATGAAAGGTTATAAGCAATTTTTTTAGTACCGTCAACATATTTGAAGATTTGAAAAGTTCGTGAGCAAAATGTCAATTCATTAATTATCATTCTAGTATTCCTAATTTACATATTTGACAACATACAAAAAGAAAACACAAAATACATTTATATATACCGATCAATTTCACTGACCAAGATTTTAATTTTGACTGACTTAAAATTCATGATAATGAGAAATTTAATGAAAAATTTAATGAATGTAGAAAAAATTGTCTGTCTAAAGTCTAAAAAATCACTCAAAAAGTTGAAAAGGAATCACATGTAGTGCGCTAGCACTTGCAAAGGTTCACCAGGTGATCTAGGCATTCACCTGAGGCCCCACAGGTGTTAATTTGCCTGTTGACGGAATATAGAAGTTCCACAGGGTGGCATGGGCATTTAGGCTTACCATAGGCGCTTAATTGACCCAAGAGAGGAGTCGTAACTGGTAGAAAACGCTTGCAGAGGTGGAGACAGGAAGAAAGTGTACGTGTAATCTACATTCAAGATGTTAGGTAGGCACTGGGTTGAGACTTGAACTTGAAAATAACTTGAAACTAGACGTAAACTTGAATCTGCACAGAAAAACTGTATTTCAACGGTCAACTTGGACAGCAAAGGTATGTTTGAATGATATACGGAGAAATAGGACATTAAGACAAACTTGAATCGGAGGCTGAAATTGAAAACACACACTTTTCCCAGCGGTGTTTCCATTTCGCGAATCAGTCCTTGATAGCTTTATTTAAAATGTCCTTTAAGGCCTGTGACGAATTTGCTTTGATGACATCTACAGACCCAAAACGGCGTCCTTTCAGCACAAATTTTAATTTGGGAAAAAGAGTAAATCACAAGGTGCCAGGTCTGGCGAGTAAGGAGAGTGGGGGAGAACAGTCATCTGACTTTTTGCACACAAGTCACGAATTAACAAAGCTGAATGGGCCGGCGCATTGTCGGGGTGCAAGAACCATGAGTTGTCTCGCCACAGCTCTGGTCTCTTTTGCAGATTTTTTCACGTAACCGTTGTAAAATGTCTCGATAATACAAACAGTTTACTGTTTCATCTTGAGGCACGAATTTAAAATGCGTGGAATAAAACAGTGATCATTACCTTCACATTGGATCGCGACTGGCATGTTTCTTGGCGCGTAGAGATCCTTTGCCAATCCATTTTGATAAGTAAACTTTTGTCTCAATGTCGTAGCCGTAAACCCAGGTTTCGTCTTCCATTGTGAGCCTCTAAAGAAAAGTTTCACCTTAATTGGATTGTTCAAGGAGTTAAAAACATCCACGCGATGTGTTTTATGTTCAACGGTCAACAAACGAGGAACAAATTTTGCAGCGACTCGATGCATGTTCAATTTTTCAGTTAATATCTCATGGCACGACCCAACTGAGATGCCGACTTCTTCTGCAATTTCTCTGATAGTCAATCGGCGACTTCATGCACCAGATCATTGACTTAATGAACTTTGAAGTCACCAGTTGAAGTTGAGGACCTTTCCGGTCGAGCATCGTCTTTAATTGACTAACAACCACTTTTAAATCATGAAAACCATTCGCAGCATTACGTATGACTCAGAGTATCATCTCCGTAAGATCGTTTCAAAAGCTGAAGTTTAAAGGGGTTGGTATATGTTGGGATAGGATTGTTGGTTAACGAGGTCGCAACTGTGTCGAAAAATAATCATAATTTAGGCAAATTAACAACATTTATTATAACAAACAAAATTTTGACTACAGCAAATTTTAAAAAATTAAAACATTCTCTAAAATATACAACTCTAAACAACGAACAAAAACTCTCCTGTATGCGTAACAAATTCATGATATCTAATATAAGCTGCAGCGTCTTGAAGCCTCTGCAATAACTGACTTGGACAATTTCTATTTTATAGCATAAATAAGTTGCTTCGAGTAACCACATAAATAAATAATCGCACAGATTGGTTGACGGTTGACCTAGGTGGCTATGATATAATAGGACATCCATTGTAATTATTTTTTTTTTGGGAAATAAGTATGCAGCTATTGCCATCCTGCACTGTGTGTGGGAGAACAAGAGGAGGAACTGCACCAACAAGCGGATCCTCATAGTCACAGACAGCCAAGCAGCCCTTAAGGCCCTAAGTAGCCCACGGGTAAACTCCAGGCTGGTAAGTGAGTGCCGAGATGAGACGAGCGACCTAGCTGGGCAGAACGAAATCACCCTCATCTGGGTGTCGGGTCACTCGAGGCTCAAAGGTAATGAAGAAGCTGATAGCCTCGCGAAGAAAAGGTCAGCAGAACCATTTATGGGACCATTACCGGTTCTGGGCGTGAAAAAGAGCACGGCCAGGGGAACCATAAGTCCTGGGCCAGAAACGAACACAAGGTGTACTGGACAGACTGTCCAGGGCTCAGACATGGATAGTCAGTAATTGACAAACCCAGTTCAAAGAGAGCTGTGGAGCTGCTAAATCTTAGCAGAGGACAGTTCAGAAACATAACAAGACCCTCGATGGGAAATATGGCCGTCAAGAAATACCTGCATAAAATGGGGCGGTTCAAGGGAGACCTCGCATGCAGACTCTGCGGAGAGGGGGAGGAATCAGCCCAGCACATCTTGTGCGAGTGTAAAGCTCTGGACCGCAAAAGACAACCGATCTACGGCCAGTCTAGACCTACCAATCGCTGTGCAGACTATTTCAAGCCACAGTGATTTTGGAATGGGTGGAGTAGAAAGACTAAGCGCATGCACAATAAGCCAATGGCTGCAGTGTTTTCGGGGAAGCAACTAGAACTACACAGTGAATCTCAGATTGTCGCTCTAGACATATCCAAAGCATTTGACCAGGTCTGGCAGGCAGCGCTGCTTAATAAACTCCGGCCTATGGCCTACCACCAAAACTGTGTATCTGGACAGCAAACTTCCTCTCCGACCGGAGCCTTTTTGTTGTCGTGGATGACCATTCCTCTTAACTGTATCCAATTAGTGCAGGAGTTTCTCAAGGTTTAGCTTTAGCCCCTACTTTGTTTCTTCTCTACATCAATTACCTCCTCTCTAGCACATCCAACCCAGTTCACAGTTACGCGGACGACAGCACCCTCCACTCAAATATACAATATTTTAAGCCTGTCTCTTTAGCCCAATTAGATGAGGATCGCAGACTCATGGAGGGTTCTGTCTCCGTGGATCTCCAAAAAATATTAGACTGGGGAAGTAGAAATCTTGTACAATTCAACCCAACCAAATCTCAGTATTGCTTTATTTCTCATAAGAGATACACCAGCCCTAGACCTATAACAATGATCAACCAAGTTATTCAAAGTAATGAGTCCTTTTTAATTGTTGGCATTTCTGTGTATCAAAATCTTAATTGGCACCAACATGTCACATCAATTGCAGAAGCGGCTACTAAGAAATTAGGTTTTCTATTCCGGGCTCGCAAATCCTTTTCACCAGCTAATCTCTATACCTTATATACTTCACAAATAAGGCCAAACCTCGAATACCGCTCCCACATCTGGGGTGCCGCTGCCGCTTCTACGGTCGCTATCCTGGACTCCATTCAGAAGAGAGCTATACGTCTCATCAGTGACACTACCCTCACCAAAAGGCTGCCATCCCTTGCCTACTGACGTGCCGTTGGTGACCTCTCTCTCTCTCTCTCTTGTATAGATATCTGCACGGCCACTGCTTTCTTCCATAGTTCCTCCACCTGCTGTTCCCAGGGGAACAGAACGAAAGCACCCCTTTACTGTCCCCGTCACCAGATATAGAACATCTTGTTATGCCTGATCTTTTGTCCCGAGGACTCCCAAGTTGTGGAATTCCTTGCCGGCACATGTTTTTCCTTCTCCTCCGAACCTCAAAACCTTTAAGTCTAGAATTAACAAGTTGCTTCTTTCCTCCTTGTCGACACCCACGGTACGATAGTGCTTAGGCTGTAAGCCCTCGTGGTGTGTTGTTGAAGTATAGAAGAAAAGACTCGGACGAGCCCTGAGGGAGAAAAGAATGCAGCCATTGGGTCACGTGTCTTCTTGAGTGAGGCAAGGTCCCGTTATGCTGATAACATATGTCTAGTATCAGATATAGTGGAAATTTAAGAACATCAAAGAATATCGCATTTAAAAAGGTGAGATACATTTAAATGTACATTAAAACATTTTATTATTACATGAGTATAAACTGAAACCCAGGCGATGCAATGGTTTGGGGCGGAGACGATAGTCGATTGGGGAGCTTTCCATATCTTTGTTGTGTTAGGAAAATCGTCAGGATTTTTGAGGGTTGTTAAAAAACATACGTATACATATTTATTTTATATAAAATATATTTGTAAGAGGTTTTCACTTGAATGCCAAAATACTACTGGCATAACCAATTATTTACGAGTATACAAATTAAGTACAATATAGTAACAGTAACATTTCTTTATATTAATTATTATACAATGTCTTCTGCAAACAAGTGTTTCTTGTGCTTACATAAGCCAAAAAAAGATGTTTTTGTTGGTTGGTTCGCCTGTTAAAATATATATTTTTTTACTTTTATACATATGCTTCTATTTCTAGTGGGTTCCTGACAGTTTGGCCTATAGAGTTTTGACAAATGTACAAGAAGGAATTAAAGGCTACATTCCAACAGATGCTGCCCACTTTGCAAGATATAATTTTATTACCGAGAAAAACGAGACCACGCAAGTGTTATTCGCTGATGTTTATGTAAGATATTTTTTAAAATTACCAATATAATTAACTAGTTTTTAAGATAGGCTTTCCTAAGGTAACAAAGCAATAAATTAGATAATACCACAGCAGGTGTAGTTCACGTCTTTAGGCTTACAGACATAAAGTCTGGTCCAAAAGCAAAGGTAGACAGAGCAGCCGTCAATTCTTGGCATCCAAATATCATTGTCTAGCAACCTTGCCTCAGTCCAAAATTAAAAGTGATACAGAGTAATAAAATGAGGAACTGAACTTCTCGATATTTATAAAAGTAGTTGACCTATTGTCTTGAACCTTAGCGGATAGATGGCGCTACTTACGGTACTTTCCAGGTTTATAAAAAACACACATTTTTATTAGCCTTGCTAGAAAACGTTTGATTAGAAAATAACATTCTCTTATATGTTCTCGACTAAAAAGGTACACTTCTTGTATAGAGTGAAGTCCAACTCATTTTTTCTTTTATTTTAGTCAGGGTCTATTATCGAGGGTGCCCTTAAAATTACTAGGACACCCTATATCACAAGTGCATCTTTCATTGAAATAAATTATTATCATGATAAAATTTACACTCAAAGAAGATGGAAAAATGCGTACGTAAAACACTCACAAACCTTTAGCAATTGTAACATTAAGATATATATTTGCAATTTTTTCTTTTTTTTTTTGGAACCAGAAGAATTGTGACAAACAATTATTGTAGGAACTGTTTGAATTTATTTAGAAATGAAAGGAAACTATATGAACTTGGACAATCTTCTCCTGGGCGTATATCAACACGTATTGGTGTCAGTGGTGACCACAATAAACATTTTTTGTTGCATAGTTAAGTAACTAATCATTGATTTTCCCAATAAGTAGCCAGTTTAAGTTAAGTATAATTAGATGCATTTTTTTCGCTGCTTGATCGTTCTTTGTCAAGCAGTGAAAAAAACGCACAACTTGCCAAGCCAGAAAACCTTAGTTAAATTAGTTAAATAGAAGAATAAAGTAGGATAAAACCAACTGCTTTTGCTATGCCACTCGCAAATTATATTTTTAGCGAATTTTGTAACCATAGGAAATTTGAGAACTACCTCAGAGATTGTTTCATAGGCTTTTGAAAACACAATAATCGAGTGTCGTATTGAAATAAAACTGAGTTGTGACGTCATCAGTAAAGGGGGATGGCTTCAAACTAATCATACTAAATAATTTTCAGCTACAATCTCATAGCAATAAAGATAAGCTTTTGAGACATTTTTGTCAACTGAAATCGCTCTCATTTTACAGGTTTCAGTTAAGGAGACATCTGAATTTAGTGACGAAGAAACAGAGTTTGCTAAACAGACTGTCAGAGATTATGTTGTACTCGTAGACGACGATGAAGAATGTGCAAGAATGATCGTGGAAGCAATGGACGAGAAATACCCAAAATGGAACTGGAATGCGTTTGTTGGAGGTGGAAAATTTGCTTTACATTCTAAAAAATATGCAGTTTTTCATTTATTTGACACAGATTACACAATCGTTGGGGTAGAGCAAAAAGAAGCGGTAACAGAACAGACGGCGAAATGAGAATACATGTAAATTGAATGCCAATAAAGTAGGTTGTGTTTTACGTGTTTTTATCCCATTACTACCGCCACCCCTCCCACCATTGCAATACATTATAAAACAAATGCCATAGTTTATGCTATTTCCTATTGATATTTCTCTATGCACTTTTATCCTGACATCAGATTTTCACCTCTCTCCATCTAATCATATATATATATATATATATATATATATATATATATATATATATATATATATATATATATATATATATATATATATATACAGGCTGTTTAAAAAACATGCACCATCGCTCGTGGGGCAATTCCTTACTAAAAAATAAGAAAAAAAGTTCCTGTGCACATGGGCCCGGAAACGCATAGTTTCCAATATACAGGGAGTTGAATTTTAATTTTTTTTTAAATTTTTTATAAATAATTTCAAAACCACTGGACTGATTTTAATGAAACTTGGAACTTGAAAGTGTATTATGAAAGTGCATATTTCCAAGTAAAAAACTATTTACAACTGCGTCAGTAGCGTGCGTACGGGGTAACTGTAAAAATTCATTTGGGGAAAAAATATGTGCGCCACTGTCTTTTTCCAATTTTGATACATCAGTTATAAAGCTTATTACATAAGCCACAAAAGCAGCCTCTTGGTATTTTTTCGTTCAGGATATCCTCTAGGAGATATGATTAATTTTATAAAAAGGGGCAAAGTACCGATTCGTTGGAGTAATGAAAACAGTAATCGTAAACTGCCATGAAACTATAATTTTTGACAGTTCTCTAAATTCTACAATTTTGAAGTGCTTTGTAGGCGTCAAAAGAGTTTTCGTGCTATTCTTTAAATTTTGATACGGTGCAGTATTTTCGTTTTTAGTTATTTGTTGATACTGAGCTGCTCATTAATATTATTTCCTCCTCTCAAGATGGTTTTCATTAAGTACACTTCAGCGGATTTGACTGATATGTTGTTAATTTATGGACAAACAAATCAAAATGCTAGACAAGCTGTGCGAGTTTATCAGGAAACTTATCCGCAAAGAAGAATTCCTGACAAAAATATTTTCCCACGTATTGTAAGACATTTGAGAGAAACTGGTTCTTTAAAACCTTTAAAAGCTGACTCTGGACGCAGAAGATACCGCCGAACTGTACGAGTTGAAGAGGCAATATTAAATAGAGTTGAACGTGATCCTAGTACAAGTACGAGAATTATTGCCACCGAACTGGGTAATATTTCGGCATCATCAGTTCACAGAACTCTGAAGGACCAAAGTTTATATCCCTATCATTTTACACGTGTCCAGGAACTTCTACCTAGATACTTTCAACCAAGGGTAATGTTTTGTCAGTGGTTCTTAAACAAACTTAGGCACGACCAACATTTTTCTAAACGTGTACTATTTACTGATGAGGCGTCATTTACGCGAAAAGGTATCGTAAATTTTCACAATTTACATACATGGGCCGATGAAAACCCACACTCTCTAAGAGTTGCAAATTCGCAGTATCAATTTTCCATCAATATTTGGGCTGCTATTATTGAAAATCACATAATTGGTCCTGTTGCTCTACCGAATCGTCTTGACCAAGAATCATATTTAAACTTTTTACAAAATGATTTGCCGTTGTTACTACCGCTTTTTATGAGAAATGGTACAATGTGGTTCCAGCATGATGGTGCGCCCGCACATTTTGCAGCAGTTGTAAGAACATATTTAGCCAACACATACGGTCACCGATGGATTGGTCGTGAAGGTCCGGTGTCATGGCCACCTCGATCTCCGGACCTGAATCCTCTCGATTTTTATTTGTGGGGTCATTTAAAAGAAATAGTGTATAAAACACCAGTAAATACACGAGAGGAATTGTTGGGAAAAATAGAATATGCATTTGACAGCATTAGAGAAGATCAAAATATTTGCAGAAGTGTAAGAAGATCTTTGCGCAGAAGGTTAAATAATTGTAACGACGCTAATGGTGGTCACTTTCAACATTTTCTTTAGCTTTGTTATTAAAGTCAATTGAGTAATGTACAAAAAACAAGAGTTTGGAAAAATCATGGTGTCTTTACGATTACTTTTTTCATTTTTTATTTTTATTTTTTATTTATCATTTTTTATCAATGTTTGTAATATTCATTTCAATGTTTATCACCAATAAGTTTTACGCAGGTTAGTTATATGCACGTTTATTGCTGTAATGTTTACTGTATGTTTTGTTTTTCATATTCTTATGGTTGCAGTAAACATATATTATTATTATTATTATTACGCCGACTAATCGGTACTTTGCCCCTTTTTATAAAATTAATAATATCTCCTAGGGGATACCCTGAACGAAAAAATACCAAGAGGTAGCTTCTGTGGCTTATGTAATAAGCTTCATAACTGATGTATCAAAATTGGAAAAAGATAGTGGCGCACATATTTTTTCCCCAAATGAATTTTTACAGTTACCCCGTACGCACGCCACTGACGCAGTTGTAAATAGATTTTCACTTGAAAATATGCACTTTCATAATACACTTTCAAGTTCCAAGTTTCATTAAAATCAGTCCAGTGGTTTTAAAATTATTTATAAAAAATTTAAAAAAAAATTAAAATTCAACTCCTTGTATATTGGAAACTATGCGTTTCCGGGCCCATGTGCACAGTAACTTTTTTTCTTATTTTTTAGTAAGGAATTGCCCCACGAGCGATGGTGCATGTTTTTTAAAACAGCCTATATATATATATATATATATATATATATATATATATATATATATATATATATATATATATATATATATAGGATGTCCTAGTTTATAGTAGCAGAACTTTAACAGTCAGTAGAATATATCATTTTAAGACAAAAAGTTTATATAAACATATCCTCTAATTTGCTTCCTAACAGAGATACAGGGTGTTGAAATTTAATATTTTTGCACAATCTTTTACAATATATTTAGAACAGAGTGAGATATTTGCATGCAATTCCGTACATGTTCTACGTAGACTGAGATTGCTATTCGGTAATAATTTTGTTTTAAATTATATGCTGGGTGTTACTTTTCCGGGCTCCGTAGATTATTTTAAATAATAGAACTTATTTCACGTACGCCACTGACCTTTTATAATACCTCTTGCTCAAAGAACAATCTCTAGACACATTTTTGTTTCCTTGCAGTTTTTTGCTATCTTGAGCGGTTATCGAATCATTACTAGTTTTCTGAAGCAGTTTAGTTTTAGTTTTTTCATTCAACAACCCCGTATCTCCCTTAGGAAGCTAATTAGAGGTTATGCTTTCATAAACTGTTTTTCTCAAAATGATCTGTTCTATGGATTGCTAAAGTCCTACTATTACTTTCTGAGGAAATACGGGGTGTTGAAATTTTGTTTCAATTTTTTTTTCAAAATTTCAACACCCTGTATTTTGCTTAGGAACTAGTAGTAGGATACTAAGTGAGTGGTGGACGTGTCGCCACCTAGTTGTGGAACCAAGTAGTATGTTGTCACGCCAGCTCCAAATAACACAAAGTGTTAAAAAAAATAGAGACTGTATACAACCAACTAACAATTTAGAAAATTGTCAGCCCTGGCCCATTTCTACCCTAATATAGGTATATTGGGGTAGAAATGGGCCAGGGCTGACAATTTTCTAAATTGTTAGTTGGTTGTATACAGTCCCTATTTTTTAACACTTTGTGTTATTTGGAGCTGACGTGACAGCATAATACTTGGTTCCGCAACTAGGTGGCGGCACGTCCACCACTCACTTAGTATTTTGAGGCTGGCTATACTATAGCCGTATTACTTTTGGTGCATTTTCGCTACAATTAGTATGCCGTACTGAAGAGCTCTAATGAGAGCGAAACCGGTCTACGGTTCTAATTGTTGCGAGAATGCATATAGCCTTACTAGTAGTAGGACTTTAAACATCGTAAATTTGTATGGAAACACTTTTTTTGGGAGTTTTGTCGAAAAGTCTATTTGATGAAATATGGTATATTGTTGCTACTATATAGGTTATACTGGTACCCAAATTTACTACCAGCTTTCATTAAAAAATATAGTTGCTATTAAAAACATTTTAATGAAAATTCTATACCAAAGCGCACTTGCTGCGTCCAGAATTTTGTATGCATATGTATAAATTTTTGTAAAAATGTAAATAAAAGTTTTGTTGATTGATTGATTGTCAGCTGATACACAAAATGCCCAAGTTCGATTCCCTGTTGAAGTAGTTTTTGAACGGGAGAGTTGTTACTATTTACTATTTTCACCGTCATCATTATCATAGCTAAAGACGCAGTCACTATGTCCTTGAATCTCATTTTCTTAGTCAAATCATTTTGCTGCACCATGATACCCCTGTTTACTTATGTTTCAATTGGGTTTGTAGTTTCAGTGGAATGCATTATAAATTCTAATTCGTGACTCTTAGTTATAACTATAAAAGAAAAATAAATTATATTTGTTTAGTACTGGTGTGCAATGCCTTTTTGATTTATTTTCCCAACGTGCGTATCCTAATCCCAGTATGCCGTGATACAAGGAAATTCCCTGTGGAACAAGCAGTTGATTTTCGCCGTTATGCTAACAATTTATATGAAAACCTGTCACATGTTGGTTGTTATTTCAGATAAAATAATTAATACCTACTCTTTCTTTTCTACTTTTCAGTGGTAACAGTTTTTCGCGGTAAAAAATCTCAATTGAAACTGCTGAGAGGCATTTGAGAAATTTGTTCGTTATTAACTAATTTTGCCCCACTTAATAAGTTAGATAGATAGATAGATACTTTATTCGCTCAACATAGTACACAATCAAGTGCATAGAGCACGTCACAGTAATAAACACACAAAAAAAAACACCACAACAGACCACAAATGAGTACATAATAAATAAATCAATCCCACCATAAAATATTAAAATCTAAACTCTAAGCCATAAAATTAAATCACAAAACATCTAAAAACTACAAAAACTATTGCATACATAATATACTCTTAAAAAAAAGTAAAAATATTCGGGACGCAGCAAGTGCATTATAGTAGTGAATTTTCATAAGAATTGTAGACTATTATTAGGTAAGGTATATTATTAAAACTAATCCTTTAATTTGAAATGAGAGACCGGTTTTAGAGGTCCCAGTTAGCGATTATTTGAAGGAGTTTCTATTTTCTATCGAGCTAGAAAATTATAGTCTGGTAGAGATATATGTAAGTACTGCAAGTTTCTTTAAAATAATTGTGTTACAAATTTCAATTAAGTGACAAAAGTTTTTCAGAAAAAAACGAATTATTTACAAAGGGAATGTACCTGACAAATCATAAATATGGCAGGTATTTTTCCTTTTAAATGCTTGGATGGTTTTGTTATAGTCAACCCAATCGAACTAGTTTTTTCAAACAAAAAAATGTTTTTTAAACCCAGTTGTAGTTATCCGCAAAGCTCATTATGTTATTTTTCTTTAATTTAGTACCCATGCTGCGTTTACAAAGGTATTATAAAACTTGTAAAATAAAGATTTTGTATGTTATACTTAAATTAAAAATTATTCAGTCATTACTAAAACGATAAATTAAGATAATATCTCTATTAATTTAACGCTAGTTGTAAAGTAGATATGTATAATATCAGTATCGTTATGCATTATTTTTTATGGTTAGCTTCTTATTGCGATATTGACCGCATCAGGGGTCTTTTTTGAAAGACCGTATTGACGTATTCGCTTTTATATGTCGTTTGTTTTCGTTTTACTGAATAAAAATTTTCAAACAAATATCAACCCTACTTTTGATGTTCATAAAGAAATCCGTGACATTGATTGTGCTTTTTTCTCTTTTTTTAACTCATTAGAGTGCTTTTTTAGAGGAAGGCTAAATGAGCACTGAAAATGTATTGTATTTTTCAAGTTTAAATCGCAATATCTCGAAAACTATGGGCTTACCGTGCCATGTGTGCCCAATAAAAATTTTTTGTTATTTGAGGGGTATACTTAGATGCAAAACGCGACATATCCGAGTAAACAAGTTTTGAGAAAATCGCAAAAAATTGCTATATGTTTATGTTTGGAGATATTTACTTCATTCAACTTTCGTTTATTTGCATACTTTAGTCTAAATTAGGAAAATTATAAAGTTGGAATCGAACTGACCACACAAAATTAAAATTTAAAGGAAATGAGTGGATATGTCGTGTTTTGCATCTAAACATAGGATTTGTCGCTTTTTGCATCTGAATAAGGGATCACTACTACTACTACTACTACTACTACTACAACTAGGTAGGTATGAAAATATCATTTTATTTAGTATAACATTAATTTGTTACAATAATGAAATTGCATTTTAGGCACCTAATCTTAAATAATCTTAAATAATCTTCCTCTTCATCTTCTATTTCTAATGACTCTTCGTTTCTATCAGCAACAAAATCAGTATTTCGATCAAAAAGTTGAACAAAGTATTTTAAATTCGGGATTTCTTTATATTCTTCTCCATAATGATTACTTAATAAACTTTCTACGCTTTTGATTTTATCTGGTTTAAGTGGTACTCCTATATTTAGTTTTTGTGGTTTCATCCGCTCAATATTCATTCCTCTTTTAGAAATCCCTTTAGCCTGTCCCAGGTCACTCCTATACAAAGCCTCTCCTCTAATTAAAATATTATTATTATACCCACTTTTTGTAAAAATAAACCGCTTGCACGGCTTGAATTGAAAATGCCAACTAGATGTATTTTTTAGAAATTTCTTAGCCTCTGATTTCCAGTCAAGAACATTGAAGTCCTTTCCTGCTTTTAAGACTTTGGCTCGAGACTTAATTATATTTATGTAATCTTCGGGTGACAAAATTTCAGTCTTTTTTCGTATCTCTTTTTCTATGTTACCAAAAACTCGATCAGGTGGTATGTATGAGTGACCTACAATAGGGAAAACTACCTCACATTCCTTAATTTGAGATGAAGCCAAAGATTTCATCCAATAAGAAAGCATCGCCATTAAAGTTGAATTCTTATTTTGTCCCCCGCACCCATCACAGAAGAGACGTACTGATGTTACTTCTTCGGAAAATTCAAAATGTGTTAAAGTGTGATAAACTGCAGATGCGATTTCGTTTGAGCTTTTAGGTCTCTCAGCTTCAGTCCAAACAAAACAGGACACATTTTTGTTTGAAAGATTTTCTTTAGAATTTCCAGCAACTACACAAAAGTTATAAAAATTAACCTGCATTGAAAAGTATGCTTGTTGGTCCGGTAACTTAGGCAAAGGCATGTTTTTCTCACAATCAAAAGAGAAAATAGCAGTTTGAGGGTCATCTCTTTGTAACATGTCATAAAAACTTTTAGCTTGCAATTTATGTACTCTATGGTATGTTATTAAGTCTTGTTTTTCTTTTGGTTCAATACAGTTTTTTATCTTTTCTTTAAATTTTAAACAGGTAGAACATAAATCCGTTTGAGGAGTTCCAAAACCCACATTATAATGCCTATTAAAATAGTTTCTGAAGTAACACTGACGTACCTTCAAATTGTTTTGGGCTTGGTCGTTGTACATGATCCAGAGTGTCTTGATGTTAAGCTCGCACGGCAAATAAACCCTATGTGGTGAATTGCTGCGACAGTAGTGGCTTTCACTGCATTTCAGTGATTCAATAAAAGATTTGATACCTTTTTTTTTCGCGTCGTTATTACCTTTTATTCGATCTCCACCCCGACATTCCTTCGGCTGATCACCAGTTTTTTTAAATTTCTTTACTATCCGTAAAACTCGATCTTTTTTCAAATTTAGCACTCCTAGGAATGCTTCTCTGCAAACTGGGATTTTAATTCCATCTACAGTCGGAATCGAATAGGTAACACTAATAGCGTGCGGTTTGCTATTTATTTCATTATTTTCTGAAAGCCTCCTTCTCTTAGGAGCTGTCCCAGAGCAAAATTGAAGAATGAATGCATCTTGAGAAGTTTTATTTCTATTGGCATAAAATAATTTGTGAAAATGTTTAACGTCATTCATACTTAAATGTGATGTACATTGATAAGGCTGATATGGCTTTTCATTGTGCCTACACTGAGGAAATACTGGCAAACTTTTAGGCAAGTACCTAAAAATAAATAGTTCTGTTAATAAAATTATTAATAACATAAAAATGAACTTTTCAGTGTACCTTGCTTGTTTTGCTTTAGCTCTTTTCCATTCTTCGGGTTGATGACGCCTTTTCCGCGACCGATTTTTAGTGTCTTCAACAATTTTTTTACATGGTGTTTCGAGTTCCATGTTTATTTTTTATTTATTTCTCTTAAAACACTATAAAACTTTGTTTAACTTAACAGAAATGCCTATTTCTCTTGTAAAATTAGACAACAATCCGCCATGATGTAAAGAAAACCACGTGACATCCATTCTGCTTTCCTATTGGTTAATACGGATATTGTCGGATATGTCGCTGTTTGCATTTGAATGCTGGCAACACGTGTCGCACTTTGCATCTTACCATGGTTTTAAAACGGGAATTTATAAGAGATATGTCAGCTTTTGAATTTAAACGAGTGTTGAAAAGATGACAGACTACTAGACAAATCCATTGGTGTGAATATCTAATTTTTGTATTTATTGTGATATGTCGCGTTTTGCATCTATACCCCTCATTTAATTGTTGATACAACTGCGAAATAAAAAAGGGGATGCCATTTAAAAATTTTGGAATTTTTTTTCTTCAAAAAGTGATCACACTATCTACTGTTAAGGCAAGTGCGCTTTCTGTTGACTGCACTAGAAAGACCGTCCGGGGTATTTCACTTTCTACTAAACAAACTTTGTTGGCAGCTCTAAATAACTCATCCGCAGCTCACTCAAAACACCACCATTTTTACACAAAAAACTAAATATCGCGAAAATTTGACAAGTTAGATCCATCATATGCTATATCAATTTGTAGCATTTGTCAAGACGAGTTTGAAAAATGAAAAATATACCGGGCGTTCCATTTAAAAAAATGCATGTTTAGTCTGCCACAGGAGAAGTGTTCACCCTGTACAGTGGAAAATATTTTCAGGTTATGCTATGGTGATTTGGTGTCAACAAATTTTGTTCAACACACATTTTCATAAAACGGATATTAATGGGGAAAAATAAGCGTTTCCAGCGAAATGGACCACCCAGTATATATATATATATATATATATATATATATATATATATATATATATATATATATATATATATATATATATATATATATATATATATATATATATATATATATATCACACCTATAACTCAAAAAATAATCGGCCGATCTTGATCAAGTTTGGTGAGTACCTTCCTTTTGCAAGTGGCTTGGATAGGTTCGTTATCCAGGAAAATCGGCCTAGGTTTTCCCGGACAATTTTGTATTTTCTTTCTAAAAAAATTTATATCTCCGGAAGTAACAAAGTAAGGGCAACCAAATTTGGTACACGTATTTGCAATATAAAGTGTGAACCATGCGTTAAAATTCAGGTCTCGACGTTTCAAGACAAAAAAGTTATGGGCAAATAAAAAAAATGGAGTTTTCCACAAAACGTCAAAGTCGCAATTTGAAACGTCAAAATTGGCAATGTTTAGGTAAAGAACGTGAAACAAATACGGATTGTGAAAAGAAAATGTCGCAACAAGAGTGTTCTGCGAACCCTTAAGTTTCAGCTTCAATCGTCATTGCCCTTCATTTTACTAAAATGTTTACAGAAAATTCATTGTAAATAGACCCTTTCCCTGATGCTTTGGCTGTCGGTTAAGCTAAGTTTATGCTTTCGCTGTAGGTTTAATGAAGTTTATGGTTTAACGGTCTACAATTTTTGGCTAATTTTCGTATAACACATTCGTTAATGCATTTTTGCATTTTTATCGAAATATGATGCATGTTTGTAAGAAAAAAATCTGGGCGCAGTAAGTGCATTTTGGTAGCGAATTTTCATTAAATCCTTCAAATTTCATAACTCAATTTGCTATTAACCAAAGGCTTCTTGGCTAGGAAACCAACATTTAAGTTTAGTTTTGGAAAAGTTTTGTAAATTTTCAAACAATAAGTAATTTTGATAAAATAGAGTACATTGTTTCTACTACATAGGCTATACCGATAATCAGATTGATGCCTGCTCGCATTTGCTATTAAAAATATTTTTATGAAAATTCACTTCCATAACGCACTTGCTGCGTCCAGACTTTTACTTCTTGAAGTACATTATAATAAAGCCCCAATTTACTGAACACTTTCAATTGGTTGCCTTTAAAAAGAGTACACTTTTGCCAAAATGTAGATATATCTTTTTTAATTAGGTTAATTATGTTACTGGCATTTATAGGTTTCTGCCATATCGTAGTTTTTAAGTTTTTGTACTCAATTCTGATTTTATATTAAGTTAATGAAAACTTACCACTGTGACGTGCTTGCTGTTTTGAGACTTTGAAATTATTACTTGTCTATATTTGGAAACCGCAAACGAGAGCTTAGAACTCTATCAGATCGTATGAATTACCTGTTTACCGAAGCTAAACAAAAACCGATCGTCTCTCTACCTTTATTTGCTCTCGTGTCGTGAATTTTATGTCCTATAGAGTAAACAGACAAGTTTAGAACATGATTGGTTTTATAACGAGAAAAACAAAAGAAAATAACAAAGCTAGAACGTTGTGACGAGAATAAACATGTTCGTATAGCAGTGTTGTAACCACCACGGTCACGTTCAGAGATTACATAAACTAACTGGTTCCAAACAACGAGATGAAAGCCAGGAATTGTTTAAAACACCGACCGAATAATTAATTTCCCATGTCAAAACACTTTGCTGTATGAAAGGCAATTTTAAACTTTCAAATTTGCCGATAATGATTGATATTTTTGAATCGCTTATAAATTAATAAACCATATTTCATAAAGTGTTGTTTTAGGTCAACAATACCGGAGCATATGTGGTGGATGTTTATATCGAGTCGTTTTAGGCAGATGCCATGAGAGTGAATTGTGGACAAAATTAGGTGTGTTTAAACTTAAACACAGGGGTGCTAATAGTACTGGAGCCCTGAAAATCGGTATACGTATCCGCAAAATTTCGGCAGATGGCTCTGAATCTCTGCTAAACTACTAACATATAGAATTAATATTTTGCTTGATTGCTTCCAAATTTTCCATTTTGAGGCGCAATAATAATTAGTAATAGTGATAGAGACGTTTCGGTCCATCTTTGCAATAAATAAAATACAACAACTATTGATAAAACTATGACTATCTCTACTCAGAATAATATACTACCCTATACAGGAATGGTAGAAACATGATCCTATTTTTAAAGCTTACACAATAAGACAGCAGAGGCGCCAGCAGCAACATGCTTACTTTTCATTGCTTATAACGACTACGGATGAGCGTTCACAATTCCATTGACTATTATGGACATTGATATGAATGTCACAGTAAATATATATTTTGACATAATATCATTCTTTTAACCAAACTTTTATCCTGTTAACAAAAGGTTGTTAGTTAAGTTGTTTGAGATTTCTTACATGTTAATTCATTAAAAAAAATGGGACGCAGTTATAGTAGCGAATTTTCATAAGAATTGTACACTGTTATTATACGGCATATTAGTAAAGTTAATACTTTAAACTTACACAGACGTTGAAGATCGATTTTAAAGGTCCTAGTACGCGCACATTAGAATAATTCTTTCGAAAGTGCCACCCTCGCTTTTAATCTATTATCAAAAAAATCTTGCGTTCTAACTCCTTTTGAGAAAAATGCCCAAAACTCAATTTTTTATGAAGCTAATAAACTAAATTTTGCTATATCTGTAAATAGTGTAAGTCTCTTTAAAATAAACCTGTATTACAAATTTTATTAAAGTTATACAAAAGATTTCCAGAAGAAAACTTAATTTATATTTAGAAAAGTAAAGTATCTGTCAAACTATAAACGTAGCAGTTATTTTCCCCTATTAATCTCCAGTATGATTTCGTTTTAGTCAACCTAATACATTTTTCTCAATATCAACAATAACAAAATTATTATTTCAGACTCAAGGGTGACAAATTTATTCAGGCGTTTTAAACAAAAATGAGATCTTGTTCAAAACGTATGAAGTCTGTGCACTATTGTTTCTCCAAATGTCAAAATAAAACATAAAAAACATACATTGATCGAGCTGGATCCGATCGCGTAATCTTCTGCTTAATTCAATTCAATTCAAAATGCAGTTTACATGGGATATGTACATGTATTTAGAAAAGTCATATAAACAGACATAGCATCTTAAAATAACTTATTATGTAGAGTTCCTACCTGCTAGCTTTACCTCTTTGTATAACATTCTTCGAATTTATCTATTAGAAAATTTCGAAATTGTAAACCTGCTATTGTTAGTGTCAGCATCCGGGGAAGTTTACAATCGGTAAATACAGGAAAATCTAAAAGTAACTGTGCAATATGGAACCAGATTGCTTATTTTGTTTACAATTGGGGGATTATGTACCTGAGAAGGAGGCTATGGGTATGCTACATAAGAAAAAGAATATCAATCTGCACACCATGGTTTTGTACCCAACAACCAATGAAGAACTGACTAACATTGTAAAAATTTAAAAAAAATGGAATGACGGTTCCATTGTTAAAGGAAGTATTTCCTATAATATTTAGCTGTTTGTGTGATGTGCTTAACCAGTGTATGATCCAAGGCAACTTTCCTAAAAAGTTAAAGCTGGGAAAAGTGATTGCAATACATAAAGGTGGCAGTGTGGATGATTGTGACAACGACCGGTCTATCTTGCTACTTCTCGATTCTATCAGAGGTACTTAAGAGCTCCTTAAGAGAAGGTTGCTGGCATTAATTGAAAGATACAAGATATTAGATCCGCGCCAGCATGGCTTTAGACCCAATTTTTTAAATTTTTTAACGTATTTCCCTGAAAGAAACATGCTTATAGTTTTCTTGAAAGAAAATACACACACACACATATATATATATATATATATATATATATATATATATATATATATATATATATATATATATATATATATTTACCGACAATAGGCATGGATGCAAAATGATGAAAATGTTCTGTATCCTCCTACTATGTCGAAAATCATAACTACTGGACAATTGATAGTCCCTTTATTAATCTTATTTTTAAAGGGGTAGACATTGATCCAATCCAATCCATAGCAGGTGGTAGTGGAATTTTCCTTTATGTAATAGTAAAGGATTTTTTCACGCCCGAGGAGGTACCACCCCATACATCAAGGGGCCGGTGAAGTCCCAACGGACGTTTCCGGTTCTGGTGTATGAGTCGGTTTCCCTTATAAGCAAAAATGATGATGGCTCCTCCTTGTATAAAATATTCCGGAGGCAAAATACCCCTCCATTCGGATCTCCGGGAGAGGGGTGTACAGGGGGCGCCAACATCAAGATTTGACATATCCTTTTCGAATATATGTGGCCTAAATTCTAACCTGAACTCCGTCCACCATTTCCTCCAGGCTAACAGGCCCCAACTCCTCTTCCTCACCGAAACCCAAATCAGTGCCAAAACAGCCACTAATCACCTTAATTTCCCGGGGTATGAGCTCCTTACTTCCTTTAGATTGCATGGAGGCGTGTGCGCATACGTCCGTAGCAATCTACCCTGCACCAGACTTCCCAATTTAGAAGCTGGAAGAAAAGACATACTATGGATAAAACTCTCTCTCAGGGCTGCAACTAAATTCATCTGTTGCATTTACCGGTCACCTTCTGACAACAACTTTGTCCAGCTCTTTGACTACCTTTCTGAAAAAACCGACTATCTGATTTCTGAATATCCTTCCTCCGAGGTCACTATTCTTGGCGACTTCAATGTCCATAATAAGGAATGGCTAGGATCTTCAAAAACCGATCCACAAGGGAGAGCAGCGGAGGCCTTTGCAGTCAGCAATTCTTTGGCCAATATGGTACAGCAACCTACTTACTTTCCTCGTATCCCAACACACAGCTCAAATCCCTTGGATCTCCTTCTTACTACAAATCCTGAATGCTATAAGACATCAGTCACCGCCCCCCTTGGTCGCTCAGACCACGGCATGGTCACTGCTTCCTGTGCAATGCAACCCGAGGTCACACAGTCATCACACCCACGTATCGTTTGGCACTACAACTCCGCAAACTGGGACGAAATGCGGGATTACTTTTCCTCATTTCCATGGGCGTCTGTCTGCTTCTCTCATCCTGACCCTTCTGATATCTCACAAAACGTCACCGAAATTATCCAAGTAGGCATGGAATTATTTATTCCACGTACACAGAAAACCTCTTCAGCCACTCAAAAGCCCTGGTTCTCTAAATCCTGTGACAAGGCCAGACTTGAAAAGGTCAAAGCTCACAAAACGCTTCTACACAATCCCAGTCAAGAAAATCGTCAAGCATTCAACGACGCAAGAAACCGCTATGTCCGCATTCTTTCTGAGGCAAAAACCTCGTTTAATAACCACATCAAAAACAAAGTTCTCTCAAGCTCCAACGGCGGCAAACCCTTCTGGACTCTTGCTAAGTCTATTGGGAATAATTTCTGCAAGAGCACGTTCCCACCTCTTGTCTCAGGTGATGAAATTGTTTCTACCGCCCTGGGCAAGGCTGAACTTTTTGCTTCGTTGTTCGCCGGAAATTCTACTCTCAACCCACCTCCAAATGTTCAACCACCAACAGTCCCCAATGTCGCGCATAAAATGACTGATATCATTTTCCAAACTAAAAAGGTACGAAAGATGCTCTCTTCTCTTAATACCAAGAAAGCCTCTGGCCTTGACGAGATCCCAGCAATTGTTCTCAAAAAATGCGCACCAGAACTTGCTCCTGTCCTGACTCGTCTGTTTCAGATATCTTACAATAAAGGCATATTCCCTAGTAACTGGAAAACTGCTCGAGTACAACCCATCCCCAAGAAAGGATCCAAAGCGCTTCCTAGCAACTACAGGCCTATTTCTCTTCTTTGAGTCATCTCTAAAGTGATGGAAAAGTATATAAACACCGAACTACTAAAATTCATTGAAAAACAGAGTCTAATCCACGACAGGCAGTACGGATTCCGTCAGCGCAGATCGACTGCCGACCTCCTTTCCTTTGTCACCCATTCTTGGAACAAGTCTATGGAACAACACGGTGAATCCCAGATTGTTGCTCTAGACATATCCAAAGCATTCGACCAGGCCTGCCACGCAGAGCTGCTTAATAAACTTCCGGCCTATGGCCTACCACCAAAACTCTGTACCTGGAGATCAAATTTCGTCTCCAACCGTAGCATTTCTGTTGTCGTGGATGGCCATTCCTCTAAACTGTATCCAATTAATGCAGGAGTTCCTCAAGGTTCAGCTTTAGCCCCTACTTTGTTTCTTCTCCACATCAATGACCTCCTCTCTAGCACATCCAACCCAGTTCACAGTTACGCGGACGACAGCACCCTCCACTCAAACATACAATATTCTAAGCCTGTCTCTTTAGCCCAATTAGATGAGGATCGCAGACTCATGGAGGGTTCTGTCTCCGTAGACCTCCAAAAAATATTAGACTGGGGAAGTAGAAATCTTGTACAATTCAACCCCACCAAAACTAAGTCTTGCTTTCTTTCTCACAAGAGATACAGCAGCCCTAGACCCATCACAATGAACAACCAAGTTATTCAAAGTAATGAGTCCTTTTCTCTTGTTGGCATTACTGTGGATCGAAATCTTAATTGGCACCAACATGTTACATCAATTGCAGAAGCGGCTGCTAAGAAATTGGCTTTCCTCTTCCGGGCTCGCTAATTCTTTTCACCAACTAATCTCTATACCTTATACACTTCACAAATAAGGCCAAACCTCGAATACTGCTCCCACATCTGGGGTGCAGCTGCCGCTTCTACACTCGCTATCCTGGACTCCATTCAAAAGAGAGCTATACATCTCATCGGTGACCCTACCCTCACCCAAAGGCTTCCATCCCTTGCCCACCGACGTGCCGTTGGTGACCTCTCTCTCTTTTATAGATATCTGCACGGGCACTGCTCAGAGGAGCTTTCCTCCATAATTCCCCCACCTGCTGCCCCCAGCAGATCTACCAGGGGAACAGAACGAATGCACCCTTTTAACGTCCAGGTCACCAGACATAGAACATCTTGTTATGCCCGCTCTTATGTCCCGAGGACTTCCAAGTTGTGGAATTCCTTGCCGGCACATGTTTTTCCTTCTCCTCCTTCTCCTCCAAACCTTCAAGTCCAGAATTAACAAGCTGCCTCTTTCCTCCTTGTCAACACCCACGGTACGATAGTATTTAGGCTGTAAGCTCTCGTGGTGTGTTGTTGACATTAAATATATATATATATATATATATATATATATATATATATATATATATATATATATATATATATATATATATATATATAGTATAATAAAAAGTGTAAATTATTTTTATGACAACTTATTACCATAACGCACTTGCTGCGTCCAGACTTTAATTATTTGCGTAGTTGTTTAAGGAGCGGAGGATATTTAGGGATCAAATTTTATAACTAGGATAATATGGGCATGGTAACGATGTAATTTGTAATAAAATTTTAATAACAATAAAAGAATTAACAACTTTTATAAACTAACTTGATCGAATAAAATTTAAAACCAAATCTGTACATAATTAAATTAAAAAGTCTCGCGTCTTTACATTTGAAGAATCTAATCAAAAAATCTCTGATATTAGTCTCTACATTTTCAAACAAAAGTTAAAAGTCAAAAGTCTCTTTCCTATAACTATTATAATATAAAATTATTATTAAATATATTTTGACGATTAGGAATGCCCTCTTGGATAGTTTTCTGTTCTATGAACAGTAGTTATTATTTAGAATGGAATATAGGAAGCGCATTGCAACGTCGACTTTTTGTTTAAGTAACACACAAGTGTTTGGGAAAATTCAACATTCGATCAAGTTGTACACCAAGATAACTTACAGTCCTTAATTGTGATATTTTGGTTATATATTTTGAATGGTGTATAAGTTTTATGATTATCTAGTTTTTTTACTGAAATTTATATATCACTCGTTCGACTATACCACGGAAACGTGTATGATTCAATCTACATTTTACCATCAGTGAAAATAATGGTGCTTGTTTGGGCAGGTAACTTTCCTATTGACCATGCCAAATTAATTTTACATTTTTATTGTCAGAGAGTGTATACTAGTGTTTTGTAGGTGTAAAAACGCGGACATGGGGAAAATTTATTATTTTGCCTATGCCTTTATCAATAAAGCTGTATCGTGACCGTTCTCACGCCATGATTAAATTTTAAATAAATAATGGGATCAACATACGCGGAAAGGTCAGGGACGGCTTAGATATATGTATTTATGGCTTATCGTGTGGAATTATAGAATTTAGTGCCGTATTCTATGCATGTTTGTATTTCCGGTTAAACATATTGCCCCAATTAGTTACCTCGCCTAATTTACATTTTGTTGAAAACTTCAGGTAACGGGTGGGCCATTTAAGATTTAGAATTTGAATCGGTTATAAAAAAAAAAAACGAATAACTATTTTTTCAAAGTTATGACTTTATTTGAAAGATTGAACCTTTACATTTAGGAATGGAAGACAACATCATTCAAATGACTGCCACGGCTAGCCTTACAATACCCCATTCAATCAGTCCAAATTTTCAGTACATTTTCAATTGTTTGTATTTCGTCAATGGCAACTTTGATTTCATGTTTAAAGTCGTCAATCGTCTCTGGATGGTTAGCGTAACACTTGTCCTTAACGGCTCCCCACACAAAAAGGTCCAACGGAGTCAAATCGCAGCTTTGAGGTGGCCAATTGACATCAGCATTTCGGCTGATTATGCGATTTTCGAAAACAGTGCGCGAAAAATCAATTGTTACGTTGGCTGTGTGGCACGTTGCGCCGCCCTGTTGAAACCAAATGTCATCTATGTCATACTCTTCAATTTTGGGAAACAAAAAATCTCTTAGCATGACGCGGTAGCGATCGTCATTCACCGTAGCGGCGTTTCCTTGCTCATTTTCAAATAAAAATGCCCCAATAATGCCACGAGACCAAAATCCGCACCAGACAGTCAACCGTTGTGGATGCATTGGTTTCTCCACGATAACGTGTTGATTTTTTGAGCCCCAGATACGAAAATGTTGCTTATTAACGTATCCTCCGAGGTGGAAATGAGCTTTATCTGAAAAGATGATTTTTCGGTAAAAATGCTCATCTTCGATCAAGCGGTCTTCGGCCCATTGAGCAAACCGAAAACGCATCGGATGGTTATGCGGCTTCAGCTCTTACACTAATTGAACTTTGTACGCATTCATACCGAGATCTTTATGCAACATTCTTCTCAAAGAAGTGTGTGAAATGTTCAATTCTTGAGAACGATGACGAGTTGATGTTGATGGCTGTTAACGTACACTCTGAGCAACAGCAGCGATGTTTGCGGGTGAGCGCACTGGATAAGTACGTACACGGGTGGTTTTATCCAACAACGATCCAGTTTCACCAACTTCCTTCACAAATTCATCCGCAAACAGCGTTTTGGCAGGTCGTTTTGTCCAATTTTTTTCTTAAATTCTTACAGTTTGAGTAAAAGACTCACCACTTTGAAAATAGGTTTTTAATATTTCCCAACTTTGTTCAAGCGAAAAGCGACCCATTTCACAAATGTCAAGCATAAGACTAACTTTCTGTCACATCGGAAATATCGGTCAAACCTTCCAACCTCAAAATAACCTACAGTTCCAATTCCAAAGGTTAGTAAACCCACCCGTTATATGACTACATGAGATAATAGTAAATCTATAATTTTCCTTACCAATTTTTATTTTAACTTACTACGTTTCTAATAAATACACTTAGGGAATACAAATCACCACCGCACATTTAAAAAACCTCCGATGACGCTAAATTGGTTAGAGAAACGATCGTCAGGATTTTTAAATATGTTGTGGTGATTTGGGTTCTGTAAGTGTACTTATCAGTGCTCATCGCAGGTTCCAATCTTCACTCAGTTGCTACGTTGCTTTCCAAGGTAAGCTTGCAAAGCGAAGTAGGTAGGTGGAATTTGAAAATTCGTAAGCCCATCGAGTGCTTTCATCTACGATCAAGTTATAGTCATTTTCACCATTTATAGTGTAAAACATTGTCCTTAATGATAAACCATGAAATAACATTTTTATTGCAGGCTTTTACTGCACGATTTAAATTTTAGGTTGTACCGGTAAGAACACTATTATTCGCTATTAATTTTCAACAATATTTACTTTTATTTTGCAGTTAACCCAATAGTGACCAAATTTTTTTTGTTAAAATTAATTTTTGTCCGAAGAAAATTATGTCATCTAGAACCAATTTAATTGTTTTGCAGTGAAATTTTATTCAATACTCCAAATATACCACTTAAAAAAATTGTTCCCATTTGGGAACGCTGGTCATTGGGATGAACGTCAAGACAGTGGCGGCTCGTGTGTGTCTCGGTAGAGGAGGCAGTGATTTTTTAAATTTTCAAGGTCACATGTTTTCCTGGCACTACAGAATTTCAGTGAAAAATCCAAAAATATATAATAATTTTTGAAATTTGATACCTACCTAATATATATATATATATATATATATATATATATATATATATATATATATATATATATATATATATATATATATATATATATAATCGAAACTGACCCTGGATGTGGGTTCTAGGGGGCTTAGTAATTTTTTTAAAGAAAATTCACTACAACAAGCACTTGGAAAACCATTGGAAAAGTCTAAGACTCTATTAAATATGGAATGGTTTCACTAAGTAAGTGCAAGAACAAACAACAAGATATGCTATTCAAATTGTATATATATATATATATATATATATATATATATATATATATATATATATATAAAGGGTGAACAATTTACCAAAATTTGGGTCTGTAAGTTTAAAGACCAAAAAGCTAAAGGCATTTAAAGAAAAAAATTGGGGTTTTCCTCAAAAGGTAAAGAGTCGCGAAGGAAACGTCCAAATTGGCAACACTAGGCAAACTAGGCCCCCTAGAAGAAACTCGGGGGTCAAAGGAAATGAAGAAGCTGACAGTCTCGCAAAGAGAGGGTCAGCAGAACCATTTATGGAACCAGAACCGGCTCTGGGCGTGACGAAGAGCACTGCCAGGGGAGCCATTAAGTCCTGGGTCAGAAACCAACACAAGGTGTACTGGGCGGACTGTCCAGGGCTCAGACATGGGAAGTCAATAATTGACGAACCCAGTTCAAAGAGAGCTGTGGAGTTGCTAAATCTTAGCAGAGGATAGTTCAGAAACACAACAGGTCTCTTGACGGGACACATGGCCGTCAAGAAACCTCTGCATAAAATGGGGCGGTTCGAAGGGGACCTCGTATGCAGACTCTGCGGCGAGGGGGAGGAATCAGCCCAGCACATCTTATGCGAGTGTAAAGCTCTGGACCGCAAAAGACAACTGATCTGCGGTCAGTCTAGACCGGAGACAGAGCAATATAAAACTTCACCCTACCAATCGCTGTGCAGACTAGTTCAAGGCACAGTGATTTTGGAATGGGTGGAGTGAGACTAAGGGAATGCACAATCACCAAAGGTTGCAGTGTTATAGGGGCGGCAAGGCCGAGGACGAGCCCTGAGTGAAAAAAACGGCCACCTAGAATCCATACTTGGGTTTAGTTTCTGTTTACATATATACAGGGCGACGTATTTCTACGATTAACCACAATATAATTCTTATTATGCAATATACAAGAAAAATTGTATACATTACTTATAGGGTGTCTTGAGCTGCATCTTATAAAATAATTTTGACAATCACAGGATGGCCCATAAGTCGTTGTGAATACCTACAAATTTTTTTTAACATCCCTTATTGCATTTTTGTATTTTTTTAATCGAAATATGATGCACGTTTGTGAAAAAAAAAATCTAGACTCAAGTGCGTTTTGGTAGCGAATTTTCATTAAATGCTTCAAAATTCAATAACTCAATTTGCTATTAACCCAAGATTCGTCGGCTAAGAAACGAGTTCTCTCGGAAACATTTTAAGTTAATATTCGAAAAATTTTTGTACATTTTCAAACAAGTTATTTTTATAAAATATGGTACATTGTTTCTACTATATAGGTTATACCGGTGACCAAATTAACGCCTTTTGCATTAAAGAGACATATTTGCTGTTAAAAACATTTTAATGAAAATTCACATCCATAACGCACTTGCTGCGTCCAGACTTTTGAATTTACTTCCACACTATATTCCACGGAGTACATAAAGAATATAAAACGATCTACTAGCCAAAGATTTTATAATATATTTCAGCTAGTTTGCAGTAACTAAAACAAGTTAGCTCAGATTATTAAGTTCACTGTGCAATATGGAGAGACACGATAAAATTAGAAATTTTCATTTATATTAGACGCTTTGTAGAGCTTTAATAACCATGCAAATTATACGTAGCTTGCATTTCACCCTTGCTGCAAGTTTTTCCATCCCTCAGCACGTGATAATGCTGGGATTAGAGAACATAAATATGCAAGCTAAGCTTTTAAAAATGCTTAACACATAATTATGATTTGTTTTATTTTTAAAGCGATGAGCGTAAGCCTTCTGAAATATACTCTCTGCTTTTATAGGGTTATAAACATTTTTTATTATTAAATATACCTGAAATTTTACTGGTCCTAACATTATTTATCGTCACAAAGAGATGGGTAGCTCAACTGGTTTTATTACAGAAACTGCTCTGAGTTCTGAAGTTTGTTATTTTTCAATTTTTTTATTTTAACAACACACCACGAGGGCTTACAGCCTAAGTACTATCGTACCGTGGGTGTCGACAAGGAGGAAGGAGGCAACTTGTTAATTCTGGACTCGGAGGTTCGGGGGAGAAGGAAAAACATGTGCAGGCAAGGAATTCCACAACTTGGAAGTCCTCGGGACAAAAGAGCGGGCATAACAAGATGTTTTATGTCTGGTGACCTGGACAGTAAAAGGGTTCATTCGCTCTGTTCCCCTGGTAGATCTGTTGGGGACAGCAGGTGGAGGAATCATGGAAGAAAGCTCCTCTGATCAGTGCCCGTGCAGATATCTATAAAAGAGAGAGAGAGAGAGGTCACCAACGGCACGTCGGTGGGCAAGAGATGACAGCCTTTGGGTAAGGGTAGGGTCACCGATGAGACGTATAGCTATATTCTGAATCGAGTCCAGGATAGCGAGTGTAGAAGTGGCAGCAGCACCCCAGATGTGGGAAAAGTATTCGAGGTTTGGCCTTATTTGTGAAGCATTGAAGGTATAGAGAATAGCTGGTGAAAAGTATATGCGAATCCGGAAGAGGAAACCGAATTTATTAGCAGCCGCTTCTGCAATTGATGTGACATGTTGGTGCCAATTAAGATTTCGATCCACAGAAATGCCAACAAGAGAAAATGACTCATTACTTTGAATAACTTGGTTGTTTATTGCGATGGGTCTAGAGCTGGTGTATCTCTTATGAGAAAGAAAGCAAGACTGTGATTTGGTGGGGTTGAATTGTACAAGATTTCTACTTCCCCAGTCTAATATTTTTTGGAGATCCACAGAGACAGAACTCTCCATGAGTCTGCGATGCTCATCTAATTGGGCTAAAGAGACATGCTTATAATATTGTATATTTGAGTGGAGGGTGCTGTCGTCCGTGTAACTGTGAACTGGGTTGGATGTGCTAAAGAGGAGGTCATTGATGTAGAGAAGAAACAAAGTAGGGGATAAAGCTAAACCTTGAGAAACTCCTGCATTGATGGATACAGTTTAGAGGAATGACCATCCACGACAACAGAAATACTCCGGTTGGAGAGGAAATTTGCTGTCCACGTACAGAGTTTTTGTGGTAGGCCATAGGCCGGTAGTTTATTAAGCAGCGCTGCGTGCCAGACCTGGTCGAGTGCTTTGGATATGTCTGATGATTCACCATGTAGTTCTATAGACTTGTTCCAAGAATGGGTCACAAAGGAAAGCAGGTCGGCAGTTGATCTGCGTTGACGGAATCCATACTGCCTGTCGTGGAGTAGACCGTATTTTTCAAGAAATTTTAGTAAATCTTTGTTTATATACTTTTCGTCACTTTAGAGACGACTGAAAGAAGAAAAATAGGCCTGTAGTTGCTAGGAAGCGCTTTGGATCCTTTCTTAGGGACGGGTTGTACTCGAGTAGTTTTCAAGTTACTAGAGAATATTCCTCTATTGTAATATGTCTGAAACAGACGAGTCAGGACAGGAGCAAGTTCTGGTACTTATTTTTTGAGAACAATTGCTGGGATCTCGTCAAGGCAAGAGGCTTTCTTGGCATTAAGAGAAGAGAGCATCTTTCGTACCTTTTTAGTTTTGAAAACGATATTCCTCATTTTATGTGCGACACTGGGGACTGTTGGTGGTTGAACAGTTGGAGGTGGGTTGAGAGTAGAATTGCCGGCGAACAACGAGGCAAAATGTTGAGCCTTGCCGAGGGCGGTAGAAACAATTTCATCCCCTGAAACAAGAGGTGGGAACGTGCTCTTACAGAAATTATTCCCAATAGATATAGCAAGAGTCCAGAAGGGTTTGCCGCCGTTAAAGATTGAGACGACGTTGTTTTGTAAACACCGCAGTCAAAGTGCCGACATCACACACACACATAATATCGATCTCCTCGATGCATGAATGTATATCGAACATCCCTAGGTGGGTGTCTCCGTCGAAATATACCCTGCGTACACAGAAAAATGGGTGCTCTCGCGACACCTAACTTTTCCCGTTCAGAGCACACAACCAAAAACATTGTGCCCATAATGAAAGGGTTAAACCATTTATCCCATTATTAGTGTCTTTCTTCAAAGATATAACATATTTACCAATTTCTTTAACATATGAGAGTTCAACAAGAATCTGTATGTAATTTTCGTAGAAAAATGCACTAATGGGGAGATCCCGACTTTTGAATTTTGAAAAAAAAAATTGCAAATGAGCGCGAACTAGAACCCCTAGAACCCATATCTGGGGTCAGTTTAGCAATTTATATATATATATATATATATATATATATATATATATATATATATATATATATATATATATATATATATATATATATATATATATATATATATATATATATATATATATATATATACCGATAACTCAAAAAATAATTGGCCGATTTTGATAAAATCTGGCATGTACCTTCCTTTTGTAAATGGATTGGATAAGTTCGTTAGTCAGGAAAATCGGACGAGGTTTTTAGGGAAAATTTTAAGTTTTCATTCGAAAAAAATTTTTATCTTAAAAAATAATGGGCCGATTTTGATAAAATTTGGCATGTACTTTTACTTTGTAAATCGCTTGAACAAATTCGTTAATCATGAAAATCGGACGAGGTTTTTCGAGAAAAGTTTGAGTTTTCAATCAAAAAAAGTTTTATCTCAAAAAATGAAAAAGCTATGGCAACTAAATTTGGTAGGTAGGTTAACGATATAAAAATTAAACTACACACCAAAATTTAGATTTTTATGTTGCAAGAAAAAAAAATTATAATAAAATATTTCGTGCCAGATCATTTCTATGAAAATTCACTACCATAACGCACTTGCTGCGTCCAGACTTTTTTTAGATTTACAGATATTCAGATTTTTTAAAGCCGGCCTGGTATCACACTTTTGTTGTTGCAAACTTTAGACATTCTCGTATCTCTCTCCTTTTCGTTTTAAATAAAAGTTTATAAAATAACTTACTTATTGCGGGATAAAAACTGTAAATTAAATGAAGTAACGATTATAATGGAAACTAACACTACTTTACAACTCAGTTGGCTTTAAGCTAAACTGTGAAAGAAGTATTATCTGTTTCCGGATATTCTGCACACGGCGATACATCCTGGTATATCGCAGTTTTCTTAAAGCCCCTGCGATGAAGTATGAATTTATTTATTTTTTTATGCTCCAATAATAATTTGGAGAATCCCTTTGTTTCCCGATCCAGTATAATGTTGAAAAGATATCCAGAAATTTTGATGCAGCACGAGAATATGTTTGTATTTTACCGTTTTTTTACTGCATCCGCGAAACTGGTTGCCAATCAACTATGAACCTTATAGCCAAGCTTTTTATTACAGAATTGATGACGAACTTTAATTTTGCAACACACGCCTTTTTTCAGATAAATATATCTTGCTTTAGGAAATAATCAGAAACATGGAAAGAGCATTTTTTATTGTTGAGAACAACCTTTTAAGGAATCTTTTACAAACGTCTCATAAGATAATGGCATTTTTATTACAAATAATAAATGAATAAATAATAACCATAAAACTTACGTTTTTGCCCCCCTTCACAAAATATCAAGACCGGTTTTTTTATACAGGCTGTTTCAAAAAATGGGGCCAGATTATCAATATGGCAGGTATTTTTCCTTATTAATTGCTTCGATGGTTTTGTTTTAGTCAACCCAAACGAAGTAGTTTTTGTAAACAAAACAACCAAACAGGTATTTTACATAGGTTTTACCATGGCTCAAGATTGAAGATTATAGCATAATGGGAAATAGAGTTATTGGATTTAAAATCTTTTTGCGACAATTCTCTACCACAAGGTATTTGCTGAACCCAGGCTGTCTTCATCGTTTATTTACTGTTGCTGTATCCATACTTTTTTAAATGACAAAATATTGTAGCTCTCTATGTGAGACTGGCAAGCAAGGCAACCTCAAATTCATTTATGGAAAATTATTTTAAACAAATGAAATGAAGTAACAAATAAAATCTGGGTTCGCGGCATCGTCACGGGGGTTCTCCTCCCCCTTCTACATGCTTACAACCACCCTAAATGCATAAACAAGAAACATTTCTTCAGAACAACCCCCAACAAAGTTGCGGGACCTGCGGTGAATAATGGTTCTGGGCGAAGTAAGCATGGATTTTAAGGAATTATAACTGCAAAATGGGTAAAAGGTGGCTTATAGAGGTCCAACTAAGCTGGTTTTTTCGAACTTTCCGCTCACATTTTGTTTTTATCTTCTTACTCGCCCAGAACCCCTATTCACTCCTGGTCCTGTAACTTTCTTAAGAGCCGTTTGCAAAACATTTTTCTTGTGGTATGTGCATCCACAAAGGGTCCTAAGCATGCTTGTGAATTTTTAAAAGTGCCTCGTGTGCTAAACTGCAAATTTACCAAAAATTTAATTTTTATTTCCAAAAGGAATGTACCTGCCAAATTATAAACGTGGCAGGTATTTTTACTTACTTATCGCTTGGATGATCCGGTTTAGTCAACGCAATCGAATCAGTTTCTGCAAAGAAAACAACAAAAGAGTTTTTTTAAGAAATTCGTAGTTATATTACAAATCTAGTACCCATGCTGCTTTTATATGGGTTTTACTGTGTATAAAAACTGAAGACGCTGGTTTAATGGAAAATTGAGTATTTACTATTTGAAATATTTTTACAAAAATTCGCTACCATAACACACTTGCTGCACCTAAACTATTGTCAACACTTATTTACTATTACTGTATCCATACTTTTTGGAAACGAAATAAATATAAACAATAGAAATTTTTAAAATTAAAATTTTAATAATTTACACTGTACATCTGATCTGCTTTATAATATTATGTAGTTTCATTTACTTCAAATGGTCCATAAAGAATAAAAGCTAAGAGTAAACAAAACCATAAGTACCTAGGTACCCTACCCTTCACCTTGATAATACAGTACCTACATGCATTGATTAATAACCTGAATCTAATGTACACAACCACTTTCTTATTTGTTTGGTTGGATGTTAGAATCAAAATATACTATAATCACAGTCGACTGCGGAAGGCATTTGTTAAAGTTCTACTAAAATTAAAAGTTGGGTTAATATTTACCTAATATTTGTATTAACCTTAGAATATATGTAGTTGCTTTATATTCTAAGATTCTAAGGTATTAGCGGAGTCGAATTCGAGGTTATGCGCAGAACGTACACGTTTCTCTCATGACTCCTGTCAGATAACAAATAGTGGTGTTGTCAGATTAAACTACAGAGATGGAGGTGGCTTTTAAATACCGTGAAAATAGGAAGCTCAATATTTATACATGACAAAACGCATTTCTAAATTGCTTTTAAACAAATTGAATTACCTTAATTAAAATTTCTGTTTATTTACATTTTTCTGATATTTACAGATTTAGATGAGAGTTGTCGTAAAAAAACCCCGCCGATTGTTTATTGTGACATATTTTCGTAACCCGTCCGTTTAAAGATTAATTTGGAGATTTTGTTTGCAACAGCAGCGGAACCCTGATTTATCTGTCTGACCTGGTCTAACATCATAGGCATCTATTTAGAGGTAATTTCACGCCATATCGTAGATTATTGATTTTTTATTTAGTTATAACTTAAGATCTACTGAACCAATTGGGTTAAAATTTGGTAGGTAGGACCATTTGTGCAATGTGTACGTGCTTGTAGAGTTTTAGTTTAATATTTCTAATAATTAAGAAGATATTCCGTTTTAAAGCAGTATTTGTGTGTCAGAACTGTCTAATGAACTCATCCAAACTATTAACAAAATTAAGGGGATTGCCAAATTTGATTTAGATTGGTCAATTATTTTTTAAGTTTTTGGTGTTTTGTGTTGTGAATGTGTGTAGCTACGTTTGATTTGTAGCTAGTTATGTGGATTTTATCTAATGCTGTTATATGTTCCTTGAATCTTGTTTCTATTGATTTTTTTGTCATTCCTATATATTTTTTATTGCATGTGTTACATTCTATTTGATAGACCAGACATCACCCAATTACAACTAATGAAACATGTTAAAGACCACAAAAAATGGAAATATGGGAACAATACTACATTCAACAAACAAACAATAAGAAACAATTAATGCCAGAACAAATCCAATTACAAACATTTAAACAAAACTTAATAAAGGCCATAAAAATAGACAAATTATCAAACCATAGTGATCAAGACAGAACACCGATACACACGACACAGTCCGAAGGCACAGCCAATCTGAGAACAGTAAACCGACCAATACAAGCTCACGGCGCAGGTGCGATGTACAATCTCAGACGTAGACCACACAGGAGCGATAACAGTCAGTAGTGTGCTGATGATGAACCGGAACGGTTCGAAACTGCAGTCCACGCAAACCAATAAGAAATCACAAACATAGAGCAAACAAATAAAGTAAATATATATATATATATATATATATATATATATATATATATATATATATATATATATATATATATATATATACATACATACATATAAAAAATGAAACTGACTTCGGATATGGGTTCTAGGGCTCCTAGTTCGCGCTCATTTGCAAAATTTTTTTCAAAAGTCGGGATCTCCTCATTAGTGAATTTTTTTTACGAAAATTCACTAAAAGGAAAAGAAACATTGTATCACCAACGACTTATGGGCCAGCCTGTGATTGTAATAATAATTTTACGAGGTGCAGCTGATGCGATCACCTGGGATGCCTAGACGTGCATCCATTATTTTGATAATAATAAAAAGGATCCAGCTGAGAGCTCGAATCAAATATTTGAATTCCATGATTAGCTATCTAATAAACAGTGTATTATTTTTATCAGTTTATCAAGTTTTCAAGTGCAATTTGGTGTAATCGATTTGTAATCTCACATATTGGTTACACAAAACCTTATCGACAATATTTTTTGTTGAGCTAAAAACTTATACTTCGCTCCAAGTTTCTATGTTGCTTATTTAAAAAAAAATTAATAATAATGTATTGCGTTGTATTATGTAAGTAAATCTGTTTTACAATTATAATTAAATACTATTATTATTTCGAAACGCTTTTACCTCATTTAAGTCAAATTTACCGTTCAATATAGATATAAAATCGTCTATTTGTATACTTTTGTCATAAACACAGCGAAAATATCGCCCACATAACGAAACCATACTTATTTTAGTGAATTTTCTTTAAAAAATTCACAAATGAGGAGATCTCGACTTTTGTATTTTGAATTTTTTTTTTCCAATTTTGATCAAATTGGGAAGATACCTTCCTTTTTGCAAGTGGCTTGGACAAGTTCGTTAGTCAGGAAAATCGGCCCAGGGTTTCCCGAAAAATTGTGTTTTCTTTCGAAAAAAGTTTATATCTCTTGAAATAACAAAGTGCGGGCAACCAAATTTGGTATGCTAGTTTCTGTCATAAAGTGTATCCTATGTACCAAAATTTAGATTTCTATCTCAAAACAAAAAAAGTTAGATGTAATTTTTTTTCTCTACGGTGGAGGTGAATGCGTTTTACGCAGGCCGGTGGCTGGTACATTTCGCGGTACCTATTCCACCTGGCACTGTGGGACACCCTTTCCCTCCAGGTCAGGACTACCGACTAAACACCCCCTTCCTCTTCGTGGCTGTGCAGCGGAATCACCTCTCGGTATTACTTAACTGCACCCCACTTCCGGCTTTGTCTAATTTCTGACTGCTTCTTCTTTGTGTTTCATTATGTCTGTCCCCATCTTTTTCACAACTTCCCATTTTCTTTCGTTCTCCAACATATGTTGAATGATGTTTCCCGTTGTCAGGGTTTCTCCGATTTCTTGTTTTGCCTTGGCTCTAATAGCGTCCCATTGGTTACACACCAACACTGTGTGCTCTGACGTATCGACTTCGTTGCAATATTTGCAGCGGCTTGTCTCGGTTATCCCAAACCTGAAAAGGTATGCACCAAAGCGCCCGTGGCCAGTGAAACATTGAGTTAGGTGGTAACTCAGCACTCCGTGTTTGCGACAGACCCATGGTGTCAGTTCTGATTTCAGATGTTTTGTCCACTGTGCAATTAAATTTGATACAAGAAAGTTAAAAATGTAAAAATTGATGGACCAGAATGCGAGTGAAAAATACTACAAGAAATGACTAACAAGCTCTTAGATATATGTCTAAGTCGTTATTTTTCTCGATTTAGTTAAAATATAAGCAAAAAATCCATTGTACATCAAAAAGCTTTTATGTAAATTGTAAAACCTTGAACAATACGATATTCCTGCTGGTAAATGCATATAGTGCGTAGCTCAGTGGGCCAGGTGTACAGTGGTCGCTGGACATCGTAATAATCGACTCCCAGGTGACGCGTTCTAATCCTGGTTAGTGACTTCGCTTTTTATCAATTTTTTTCCAGTCTTATTCCACTTTACAGTTGTCTAATCTGATTGTTGTTATTCCGATGAATTTTGAAGCAAGTTTTCGTATAAAAAATAATTTGATAAAAAGGAGATGAAAGTTTTAAGACTTAACTCAATTTGGATAGCATATCTTGTTTGTTCTTGCCATAACTTAGTGAAACCGTTCCACATTTAATACAGTCGTAGACTTTTCCCGTGGCTTCACAAGTGCTTGTTTTAGGGAATTTTCTTTGAAATAATCACTAACGAGGAGATGCCGACTTTTGAATTTTGAAAAAAAGTCTTCAAATGAGCGCAAACTAGGCCCCCTATAACCCGTATCCAGGGACACTTTAAATTTTTGTATGTTATATATGTATATATATATATATATATATATATATATATATATATATATATATATATATATATATATATATATATATATATGTGTGTGTGTGTGTATGTATCGTACCGATAACTCAATAAATAATGACCGATTTTGATTAAATTTTCTAAGTAACTTCCTTCTGCAAGTGGCTTGGATCAGTCCGTTAGCCAGGAAAATCCGCGCTGGTTTTCCCGGAAAATTTTGTGTTTTCTCTCGGAAAAAATATATCTCTAAAAATAACAAAGTAAGGGCAACCAAATTTGGTAAGCCTGCTTGTATTATAAATATAGAACCATATGGCAAAACTTAAGTCTCTGAGTTTAAAGATAAAAAAGTTATAGGCAGTAAAAAAAAGTGGAGTTTTTCTCAAAAAGTCGCGATTTGAAACGTCAAAATTGACAATATTTAGGCAAAGAGCCTAAAACAAATACGGATTATGAAAAGAAAATGTTGCAAAAAGAGTGTTCTGCGAACCCTGAAGTTTCAGCTTCAACCGTCGCTGTCCTTCATCTTACTTATATATTCCAGAGAATTCATTTTAAATAGACCCTTTCTCTCATAATTTGGCTGTAGGTTTAGTTAGGTTTATGAGTTAACGGTCTATAATTGTTAGCTAATTTTCGTCGAAAAAATTCGTCAATGAGGAGACCGCGACTTTGGTATTTTAAAAAGATTTCTTCAAGTGAGCGCAAACTTGGCCCCCTAGAAACCAGATCCGGGTTTACTTTCAGTTTTTATCTGTTTGCATATTATACCAGGTGACGCATTTCTACGGTAAAGGTCAATATAATTGTTATTATACAACCTACGAGAAAACACTGTCAATGTTAATTATAGGGTGTCTTAAGTTGTATTTAAAAAAATAAAAATATTTTGACAACCACAGGTGGTCCATAAGTCGTTGGTTATCGTTACAATTGTTTTTTTAGAACACGCTTATTTTTTGCATTTTTCAACGAAATATGATGCATGTTTGTAAGAAAAAAAAATCTAGTTAAAGTAAGTGTGTTTTGGTAGCGAATATTCATTAATTCCTTCAAATTTCAATAACTCAACGTGCTATTAACCTAAGGTTTGTTGGCTAGAATTTTAAGTTTATTTTCGAAAAATTCTTGTACATTTTCAAACAATAAGTAATTTTGATAAAATATGGTATATTGTTTCTACTATATAGGTTATATCGGTAACCAGATTGATGCCTGCTTGTACTAGAGATACATCTTTGCTATTAAACACACTTTATGAAAATTCACTTCCATAACGCACTGGCTGTATCCGAGCTTTTTAATTATTAACGATATTCTATTATTAGAGGAAATAATCCCATCTTTAAGCTAAGTAAATGTTTTAATTATGTTGTAGTGTTCTTTGTATCTTTGGCACAAGTAAAACCGCTGGTTATAACTTCAGAAGATCTAGTCAAAGGGATACCCTTACCATCTCAGCAACCATACCATTTGTTGCAAGACGCATTAATAAGGCTTCATCCAGACGGCTCACAAGAAATATTTTTCTGTCCAGAACCAAGTTTCTTAGATGAGGAAGAGGGCGTCTGCAA
This sequence comes from Tillus elongatus, assembly GCA_964006375.1. NCBI lineage: Eukaryota > Metazoa > Arthropoda > Insecta > Coleoptera > Cleridae > Tillus > Tillus elongatus. Next base: position 10,379,758 of record OZ023264.1, on the reverse strand, counting down.
ATTTCCCAACTCCAGCCCACCAAAGCTTATAACTTATTCACCTTTTAGACATTTTAACATGGTAGAATGCAACCCAGAAGAAAGCTACACCCTTATAGGAGACCCACTGAGCTGCAGAAAATATATAAGTTGTGGCTGTTGCGGTGTGGGTTTAGAAATGAATTGTCCTGTGTCTACGTTGTTCAATAACAAAACCAAAGACTGTGATTTACCTTTGGAAGCCGATTGTTGTGAATTCAAGGCAAAAAATAGTGATACTCTTATTGTTCCCATGTAATTAAAGTTAATTATATGTATACATATATATATATATATATATATATATATATATATATATATATATATATATATATATATATATATATATATACAGTGTAAAACACACTTATGGAATAAAATTTATTATTCAGCAAAAAATAGTTTTTATGGAAAACGCTGAGACACGTGAAGTTTAATTTGTCGAACATTATCTTATAATCGTAGTTAAAAAATTAAACTCCTACCATTTTACCCCCACCACTTTATCCATTTAAAAAAAAAATAGCAACCTTATGTTTTTTCATCACATTTCGATGAATCACATTTGAGTGAATTTTCTTTAAAAAAATTCACTAATGAGGAGTTCTCGACTTTTGAATTTTGAAAAAATTTCTTTAAATGAGCGCTATTTAGGATCCTTGGAACCCAAATACAAGATCGGTTTCAGACTTTATATGTTTATATATATATATATATATATATATATATATATATATATATATATATATATATATATATATATATATATATATATATATATATATATATTATATATATATATATATATATATATATATATATATTTATTTATGTGTCACACCTATAACTAAAAAATAGTGGACCGATTTTGATAAAACTTGGTAAGTACCTTCCTTTTGCAAGTGACTTGGCTACGTTCGTTATCCAGGAAAATCCGCCGAGAATTTCCCGGAAAATTTTGTGTTTCCTTTCGAAAAAAAATATATCTAAGGAATTAACAAAGTAAGGGCAACCAAATTTGGTACGCGGGTTTACATCATTATTGGTAAGTCACCTATCGAAATTTAGCTCTATAAGTAAAAGGACAAAAAATTTACAGGCATTTAACGAAAATAAATTTGGGTTTTCCTCAAATCGTCAATGTCGCGATTTTAACGTCAAAATTGGTAATATTTAGGCAATGAATCTGAAACTTATGTGAGCTATGGAAGGAGAATGTCTCAAGAAGAATGTTTTACAAAGCCTGAAGTCTTAGTTTCAATCGTCATTGTCCTTCATTTTACTAAAATGTTCCCAGAAAATTCATTTCAAATAGACCCTCTCTCTGATGCTTCGGCAGTAGTGTTGACTATAGAGTTTATCGGTTAATGGTATATCATTTTTGTCGAATTTTCGTAAAAAATCTTCAAGGTTCAATATGTCCGTCATTATGCAAGGCAGGGAAAAAAATTGTATACATTAATTATAGGGTGTCTTGAACTACATCTTAAAAAAATATTTCTACAATTAAGGGATGGCCCATAAGTCGTTGGTGATTCAATTATATATATATATATATATATATATATATATATATATATATATATATATATATATATATATATATATATATATATATATCGTACCGATAACTCAAAAAATTATAGGCCCATCTTGTTCAAATTTCGTGAGTACCTTCCTTCTGAAAGTGGCTTGAACTACATCTTAAAAAAATATTTCTACAATTAAGGGATGGCCCATAAGTCGTTGGTGATTCAAATTTTCTTTTTTTTTAATCGAACATGCCTTATGTTATTGCATTTTTGCATTTTCCATCGAAATATAATACATCTTTGTAAGAAAAGAAATTCGGGACGCAGCAAGTGCGTTATGGTAGCGAATTTTCATTAAATGTTTCAAATTTGAATAGCTCAATTTGCTACTAACCTCTAAGTTTGACCAAGAAACCAGTTTTTTTTGGGAACACTTTAAGTTTACTTGCGGAAATTTTTGTACATTTTCAAACAATAAAATTATTTTGATGAAACATGGCACATTGTTTCTACTATACAGTGTGGAACAGCCAAATGGAATAAATTCGATAACGGATAAATGAGGGCGTGTTGGGAAAAACGCTTGGACACGTCGATTTGTATTTTTAACTGCGCATCTTTTTCAAGAAAAAAAATTTATATAGGGTGCGTCATGTGACAGTGGCCAATACCAACTTTCTTATTTTTAATACAAGCCCCTGTATATTATTAATTTTTTGGATTTTTCAGAAAATTCTAGACATAATTCATGTACAATGTTCTATACCTATCTTCAACTGTTTCGGAAATATTAAGTATTTTCAGATTTATTACAAAAATTAACATTAAAAATAGAAAATTATTTTATTTCACAAATTCGCTACATTGCATTCAATACTTATTTCCCATTCAGCTCTTGATAATGAGAAAGTAAACAAAAACCATTCCTGCGTTTCTTTTTACTGATATGAAATGAAACAAAAACAAAAACAGTTTTCTTTCTGTTCGTATAAAACTCGTAGCCTTAGCAACTTGTTGTCTGCCTGCATGACAGTAGTGATTAGTGTCAGTGCTATTGTCGTTTGAATTTCGTTAACTGTACGTAATAATATCAGAAAAATGGTTCATTTAACAGAAATGCACAAAATAACCATTCTACAAATGATTGGTTATGGAGATAACACACGGACACAGATGGAAGTGTCTCGCTTATTTCACGAAAAATTTCCAAATTTGCCGCCTGTATCCCAAGGAACAATTAGCAAAATAGAAAAGCAGTTTCGCGAGCTTGGTCATGTGAGACAGATAAAAAAAGTAGATGCCAATGCAGTAAGTGATGATACGAAATTGGATATTACGCTTGAGTTTCAAGAAAACCCACATACTTCTGGTCGACAAGCAGCCCAACTATTCAACGTTAGCCACACAGCAATTTTTCGAACATTAAAGGAAAGTAAAATGCATCCCTATAAAATGATACCAACTCAGGAGCTCATGGAGGACGATTTCGATCGGAGAACGTATTTTTGTGAACAAATGATGGCAATGTTAGATAACAATGTGATCCAATTAGAAGATGTTTTGTTTTCTGATGAGAGCACATTTACACTTCACGGTCATGTTAATCGTCAAAATTGCCGCTATTGGTCTAATGAGAATACTCATTGGATGAGAGAGGAACATACGCAATATCCTGAAAAAGTTAATGTTTGGGCAGGAATTGTTGGAAATCATATCGTAGGTCCCTTTTTCATTGATGGCAACTTGAATGGGGATAAATATTTAGAACTGCTCCAAAATAATGTCGTGCCAACTTTGACAAACTTATATCCAGATCCAGCAAACCCACAAGTTCCTGCCAATAAAATATGGTTTCAGCAAGATGGAGCACCGCCCCATTACCAAATCAATGTCCGGCAGTATCTGAACCAAATTTTTCCAAATCGGTGGATAGGGAGGCGCGGATCGATAGAATGGCCAGCACGATCTCCTGATCTGTCGCTATTAGACTACTTTTTGTGGGGATATGTCAAAAGTATTGTATACAAAACTAAGCCCCTCAACTTAGATGACTTAAAAAGACGAATCACGCTTGCGATTAGATCAGTCACGCCTGAGATGTTGAGTAATGTTAGAAGACATTTCTATACCAGATTAGCATGTTGCCAAGATGTTCGTGGCGAGCATTTTGAACATTTACTACATTGACATTAATTTTTTTTTGTTTTTTTAAATTATTAAGAAATAATCAGTATTTCTTATTAGAATTTGTGAAATAAAATAATTTTCTATTTTTAATGTTAATTTTTGTAATAAATCTCAAAATACTTAATATTTCCGAAACAGTTGAAGATAGGTATAGGACATTGTACACGAATATGTCTAGAATTTTCTGAAGAATCCAAAAAATTAATAATATACAGGGACTTGTATTTAAAATAAGAAAGTTGGTATTGGCCACTGTCACATGACGCACCCTAAATAATTTTTTTTTCTTGAAAAAGATGCGCAGTTAAAAATACAAATCGACGTGTCCAAGCGTTTTTCCCAACACGTCCTCATTTATCCGTTATCGAATTTATTCCATTTGGCTGTTCCACACTGTATAGGTTTTACTGGTAACCAAATTTGATGCCTGCTTTCTTTAAGGAAACATATTTGCTATTAAAAACATTTTTATGAAAATTCACTACCATAACGCATTTGCTGCGTCCAGAATTTTTCTAAATGCAGAGATACCCCATATGTATGGTCTAATGTTACAGTTTTTAATACAGGATGGAAATTTAATACCGTATTATTAAAACTAAACAGTTTACAATTTCGAAAATAAAGTTAATAAAAACGTTCCTTATAATAAATGTTCAAAATGTTCTCCATTCACTTGCACACAACGAAATAATCTGCTCTGGAATTCTTCCCTAACTCTGTTCAACACGTTAGGCGTTACGTCCCTAATTTCTGTTGTTATTTTCATTTTCAAATCATCTAAATCAGCAGGTTGCGTTTTATACACTCTGTTTTTAAGGTATGCCCATAAAAAGACAATCAATTTTTTTTATACGTTACTTTGTGAAATCTAATATATTTAAAAGTTATCTGTATAAAAATCTAATATATTTCTAAATATAGATGTTAACCTTCACATCCGTCGTCGATATAAAATTTAATACACGAATATAAATATTAGGGCAATAAACCTACTCACTTATCATCACACTCAATCAAAGTTGATCGATGATTGTTTAATTCATATACTTCCAGTCCACATGCAAACCAGTCCATCTTTATTAATAATAATGGAATGATCAATTCCCTAACCTGATTGCCGAAAAAATGTATTTACGTAATGTAAAGCTGAAAAATCTGAATATATCAGTGGCGGCTCGTAATATAAAAAAGTTCGGGACGCAGCAAGTGCGTGGTAGTTAATTTTTATTAAATGCTTCAATTTTGAATAACTTAATTTTATATAAACTTGAATAGTTGAATTCTGGCATGTAGTAAGGTCTTTGCTAAGGTAACATATCCACCAAATTTTATTAAAATAGCTTTGTAATTTTCGAATTTTTTTTTCAGGAAGACTCAAAATTAAATAACTCAATTTTCTATTAGCTTACAAAGTTGAGTTTTTGTACATAGTAAGGTCTTTCCTAAGGAAATCAATCAAATTTCATTAACATAGCTTTGTAATTTACGGAGAAAAAATTTTTTTTCGATAGAAAACTCAACATTTTTCCGGAAAATCTTGTCCGATTTTCTTGTCTAACGAATTCATCCAAGCAATTAATAAAAGGAAGGAACTTGCCGAGTTTCATCGAAATCGGTTAATTATTTTATGAGTGAGCGGTTGGATATATATATATATATATATATATATATATATATATATATATATATATATATATATAATTATATATATATATATATATATATATATATATATAATTATATATATATATATATATATATATATATATATATATATATATATATATATATATATATATATATATATATATATATATATATATATATATATATAAATAAATAAATTGAAACTGACCCCAGATATGGGTTCTAGGGGACCTAGTTCGCGCTCATTTAAAAATTTTTTTGTAAAGTCCCACCATAGATACCTCTCTATTAGTGATTTTTTTAAAATAAAAATTTACTAAAATCGGCGGGCACAACTATAAAAGACAAGTTGTGGGAAATCCATACGCAGTCAAGTTCAAGGTCATTTACTTTTTCTGATCAACTTTATTTAAAAAAAAGTCTCCACGCAGCAAGTGCGTTATGGAAGAGAATGTTCATAAAAATGTTTCTAATAGTAAATATGTCTCTAATGCAAGCAGGCATCAATTTGGTTACCGGTATAACCTATATAGTAGAAACAATGTATCATATTTAATCAAAATAACTTGTTTGAAAATGTACAAAAATTTTCCGAAATTAAACTTAAAATGTTTCCGAGAAAACTCGTTTCCTAGCCGACAAACCTAAAGTTAATAGAAAATTGAGTTATTGAATTTTGAGGCATTTTTTTACAAACATGCATCATATTTCGATGAAAAATGCAAAAATGCAATAAGGAATGTACAAAAAATATTGTAGGTATCACCAGCGACTTATGGGGCACGCTGTGATTGTCAAAATAATGTTATAAGTCGCAGCTCAAGACACCTTATAAGTAACGTATATAATTTTTTCTCGTATCTTGCATAATAGCACTTATATTGAGTTTTACCGTAGAAATGCGTCACCCTGTATATATGTAAACAGAAAGTGAACCCGGATATGGATTCTAGGGGGCCTAGTTTGCGCTCATTTGAAGAAATCTTTTTAGAATTCAAAAGTCGCGGTCTCGTCGTTAACGAATTTTTTCTACGAAAATTAGCTAAAAATTATAGACCGCAAAGCGATAAGCTTAACTGAAACTACCGCCAAAGCATCATAGAAAGCGTCTACTTGGAATTAATTTTTTGGAAATATTTTATTAACATGCAGGGCAATGATGGTTGAAGCTGAAACTTAGGGGCTTGCAGAACACTCTTTACATAATCGGTATTTCTTTCAGGTTCTTTGCCTAAATGTTGTCAATTTTGCCGTTTCAAATTGCGACTTTTTATGTTTTGAGGAAAGTTCCTTTTTTAGTGAATTTTTTTAGAAAAAATTCACTAATGGGGAGATCCCGACTTCCCGATTTCTTCAAATGAGTGCGATATAGGACCCCTAAAACCCAGATCCGGGGTCAGTTGCAATTTATATATATATATATATATATATATATATATATATATATATATATATATATATATATATATATATATATATAAGGAAGCTATATACAAAAAATTATACTTCTATGTTAGAAGAAAAAACTTGTAAAAAATATTTTGTGCCAGATCATTTCTATGAAAATTCACTACCATAACGCGCTTGCTGAGTCCAGACTTTTTTCTTTCTTTAAATGCCTATAACTTTTTTGTCTTTAAACTTACAGACCTAAATTTTGATAAGTGGCTCACCCTTTACACACACACATACACAAACATATATATATATATATATATATATATATATATATATATATATATATATATATATATATATATATATATATATATATATATATATGGCTATAAATTGAAACTGACCATGGATATGGGTTCTAGGGGGCCTGGTGCGCGCTCATTTTAAGAAATTTGTTCTAAATTCAAAAGTCGAGATCTCTTAATTAGTGAATTTTTTTAAGAAAATTCACTAAAACAAGCACTGTGAAGCCACGGGAAAAGTCTACGACTGTATTGAATATGGAACGATTTTACTAAGCTAGGGCATGAACAAACAACCAGATATGCTATTCAAATTGAATTAAGTCTTAAAAGTTTCATCTCCTCTTTATTAAATTATTTTTTATACAAACACTCGCTAAAATTTCATCGTAATAAAGACAATCTGATCAGATAACGGTAAAGTGAAATCAGGCTTAAAAAATGACAAAAAGTGAAGTCACTAACTAGGACTAGAACTCGCCATGTAGGCATCGATTATCCGATGTACAGGGCTTAGCCCATTTGGCTACGGCCTACATGTATGTACTAGCAGGTATACCCGGTAGTACCTATGTTAATTGTCTAACGTTTTTACTATTTACACCAAACTATTTTTATTTACAATGGATTTTTTGCTCATATTTTAACGAAATGGGGAAAACTAACGACTTAGACACATATTAAGGAGTTGGCTCGTCATTTCGTGTCGTATTTTTCACTCACATTCGTACTCCTACCATAATTATCAGTTTTGACGTTTTATGTTCCTTTAATCAGATTTAATTAATTACAATTAATTTACCTCTAGCTTTTGTCTTTTAACATTGAGATCTCAATTTTGGTCCAAGGATGCTGTAATACCACCTAATTGTTGTTGCATCAAGAGATATTTGTTGTTCCTTAAGTAGTTAATTTTTCACGGAAAATAAATTATAATAATTAACAAATATAATAGAGTATAATTGGCAACAAATGCTATTTAATTATTTAAAAGAAGAACGATGGGATAGTATTTTCGAAACTGAATTAGAAAAATCTGTGGCTAATGGACTTGAGCTTCCGAGGCCATCTAATCCATTTTAACTAACTAAAATATTTAAAATTTCAGAAATATTGTTACCACGTTTTACCTCACTATTAATTGCTGAGTCGGCAGTTGACCTGCTGGCGCTGTTTGACTATCGCGAAAAACTAATGAGGCTGGTAAGAACCGATTCTCCATTTATATTTCATGATAATTAAATTGCACCAGGCATAATTTTTTACGATGCGAAACGAGTTACAGGACAGAAAGCGAGTACTCGTGAAGCGGAAGGAGAAGTCTCTACATCTGTATTTAGTAAAATTAATTCTGTAGTTCCAAACAGGAAATTGATCTTGTTTAATCTTTTCTAATATCTCTCAATAAATTTTACCCATCTATTCGTTAATCAGAATATTGCCTAATACAGTGAGCCTCTGAAACATAATCAGCATCACGAAACGTTGGTGTTCATTGAAAATCGCTGGCTTACCAATTGAAGGCCATTCTGCGTTTCCGCTCCACCTCATTAATAATGGATCACCTATTATTATTATTCAATTTCCCAAACCACTGTATAATTTAATGCTACTAAGTAATAATATAATTCTATAACTCTATTAGTGATAAATTACCAAATGTCGTATGAGTTAAGAGAGTGATTTTTATCCAATATCACTCATAAATAAATACGTCAAAGCAGAAAAGCCAATAAAGTATGAATTATAATATAAGTGATATGTACAAGACCATTATCAAAATGTAAACAAGCGTAGGAGATTTTTAGTGAATTTTCGTATCATTTATAATTATAAAGTTGGGGCTTAGGGGGTGAAAAGTAAAATTCCAGATTTCCTTGATAAAGAAATTATTAAGGGTGGCTAGTTTAAAAATGAAAGCACTATATATATATATATATATATATATATATATATATATATATATATATATATATATATATATATATATATATTGCTATGTATAGACATAGGATAGAAGTTAGAATAATAATATTAAGAAATAATGGTCAAATTATTTTAGTAGTGCAATAGAACTAAAGGAATATAATTTAAATGGAAATCTAAAGAGGTTTTATGTTGTTATTTTATAAGAATTAGTATTAAGTTAAAGTAAAATATATTGATAATGCAGTAGATATCGTGAAATAAAAAGCAAGATAAAGTGAAACAAACAATTTTTTGTATGGTTTGCTATCGAGTGATAAGAGACTTATGGTGAGATTGATAGTCGAGAAGAACCGGTTGGCAGGTGGAAGGCAAAACACCGAGAGAGAGTAAAATTGATTCAGCTAGAGAACGTGGAGGAGTGAACAAGAGAAGGTGCCTGGTCCACAGGAGAGGTGCCTGGTAATAATATAGTTGCCAGGGGTAGTTAAGCAAGAAGATAATGACTGAAAATAAATAAAACAGTTAAAGCTAATCAACCAAAACAACAGAATTTCATAAAAGAAATCCAAATACCATCTTTGTGGACATGGTGTACAGGAATGTGTAAGGTGACCGATAATTAACAAGCCAAATCTCTGGTTCTAACAATGTAAGTGATTTGATACTGAATAATATGTTTCTGTTATTAATAACCTATTATGGTATATTATGCAACTAATTTGTCCCTTAATTTGTTATTTAATATTTGTGAATTTTAATTTCAATGGGTAATCACCATTAAAGATGCCTAACTTTGTATAAAACAATGTAAGTAATTTGATACTGAATAATATGTTTCTGTTATTAATAACCTATTATGGTATATTATGCAACTAATTTGTCCCTTAATTTGTTATTTAATATTTGTAAATTTTAATTTCAATGGGTAATCACCATTAAAGATGCCTAACTTTGTATAATTAGATTTTCATTTAAATCTCCTGGCCTTCATAATAGAAGTGGTAATGCATAATTAAAATAGAAAAAGACCAAGTAATTAGCAAAGACCAATTATACAAAAGAATTACCAAAAATAAAAATAAAAACAAGTTGAATCCTTAAAATCCTGAGAGGGCTGAGCAAATGGAAATTAGAAGTAATTAAGACGGTAAGTGAGTAAAATAAATTATCTTCTAATTGACGGGGTAATAATATATATATATATATATATATATATATATATATATATATATATATATATATATATATATATATATATATATATATATATATATATATCACACCGATAACTCAAAAATAATGGGCCGATTTTGATAAAATTTGGCATGTACCCTCCCTTTGTAAATGCCTTGGATAAGATTGTTAGTCAGGAAAATCAAACGAGGTTGTCCGGGAAAATTTTGAGTTTTCATCCGAAAAAAAAATTTATCTAAAAAAAAGCTATGATAACCAAATTTGGTAGGTAGGTTTACGATATAAAAAGTAAACTATACACCAAAATTTATATTTCTATGTTACAAGCAAAAAAGTTATAATAAAATATTTTGTTCCAGATCATTTCTATTTTCCTTACAACTCGCATCGTTTTTAGTCTATTGTTATTATTAAAAGTCAATAGTTTCTTCCTAAAATCTCTTCTTACCGAACACACGTGGCTTCCATTGACTTCTGCTTCTGCCGCTGTTACAGTCTTTACTCTTAACATGACGCTTTGCTTACTCTTACTGCTATAAGATTTTACATACGTATCACCCTACAAAAACCTACTTGTATTCCACCGCATAAAACGTTCCTGTAGCTTCACTTTCGGTTTATTTTCCTCTCTTTCTTCTTTATGATTGATTTGCAAGGCTCACTAGTCTGTTCTATCGAGAATGAAAAAGGTAGAAGCATCCTCTTACTAGGCATCGTGTGTCCATTTGCTGTGATTCTACCTTTAATTTACACTGTTAGTCAATGCTCGTTCTCTATGTAACTTTTATTTATGTGACTTAACAAATTACTTGAAATTTCCATGCAACATTTCTTTTTACGTACCTTACGTGGTCTCCTGCTACATTCATCACCTTTAAAACGTGAAGCCCCTTACCATCACATTTCCTGTTCCGCTAGTTTAATTATCATATCGAGCAAATTTCATCTTTGTAAATTGCTGTTAGTCAATGATCCCTTCTGCAGATAACGTACCATTTCTTCCTAACATACACGGTTTCGACCGTCCTGTCTGTTTTGTCGTTTCTATTGTTAATCAATGCTCGATATTCATATTCTTTTTAGTGAATTTTTGTAGAAAAAATTCACTATTGCAGTTTTAATATATATATATATATATATATATATATATATATATATATATATATATATATATATATATATATATATATATATATATATAGCTATAGATAGCAAATAATAGAAAAGATTACGAAATTTTAATGGGAAAACGGGAAATTTATACATCCTAGTATATATAAAATAAATGTATACACCCTAATGTAGCAACGAAAGAGTGTAGCATGAGATGTCAACGCCCGACATGAATGTCAGTGACCCATGTAGCAACCCTCGATGTTAAGTTTCATTCGAGTAATAAAAAAAAATTATATTCTAGAAATATCCGTAAAGAAACCAAGAACAATGCTTAAGTTTTTGTAGGGAGAATGAGATTGTAGCTAATAAATGCAATTCTGTTGATTTATTGTGTGTAAAAATAGGTATGACCAAGCTACCTAAAGGCTCGATGTATTAAAAGAGCAGAAGTCATTTGTAAAAACAAAACTTTATGTAGTATTAAGGTATATGTGCGCGCAAGAAAAAAACGTGAAAAGACACTAAAGGTTTGACCGAAAACTCAAACACAGGTGGTTTGATGAACAATAGCGTTTTTTCACCTGTAAGAAAGTGAATAAAAGCAAGAGTCCGGGAGTGTCCAGAGGTCTTTTCATCAAGGGAATTCATCGGCTTCATTTCACCAGATCATGTGATCATCGTCATCATTATGTAAGTTGACATAAGAGATTCCAGAGTGCATCGAAGGGAGATTATAAAAAACCCCCCTGAGTGCTACGAATATGGAATATATCAACGAGTTAATAAATTAAATCCGTTAATAATCAATAAATGGGCAGTAAAATATGGCATGGACAAATTAGAAAAATAATAATAATTAATAATGGACAGTAATAATGGAAAAACAATATAGAATCCAATGGAAAATGTTTCAGTAAGTGTTTTCTTTTCCTAAATTGATCAGTGCGGTTTGAATTTCACCATTTTAACAGCACCAATTAAAGATTGAGTGCCAATAAATTTCAATAAGCAAAAATTTGCTTGAAATGAACAGAAAGAGACTGTGATCTCTGTAGAATTGTCGATGTATATTGCTTATGTTATATCAATGTCTAACCGGTAATTGTGTAATTATTTATAATGTTACCTGAATGTTTTAATAGGATTTTTCAATTTATGTTTATGTAATGAATGCTTTAAATGTTTCTGTTTGTATTTAATGTGTGTGACCTAGACACCGTAAAATTTGTGTAATGAATTAAATGGAATATATAACAGATTGTAATTAACCAGAAGTATTGTTTTTCGTTAATAATTAATCAGTAAAATTGTTGTATAGCCATCTGTGCAAGGCGAAATTAATTTTTGATCAAGTAAAAATCAATAAATGAATTTAAATAGCACATATCAATGAATATTAATTAGTAGAAGCTAGCTGTAATTATAATGAACCCAACCTGATGATTAAGACATATGTTCTCAGCTCTAAAATAAATATTTGCAGGTAGGTATACTAAAATAAATACCATAGCAATATATATATATATATATATATATATATATATATATATATATATATATATATATATATATATATATATATATATATATATATATATATATATATGTATGTATGTATCACAACGATAACTCAAAACATAATGGGCGGATTTTGATCAAATTTGGTATGTACCTTTCTCTTGTAAGTGACTTGGATAAGTTCGTTAGCCAGGAAAACGAATTAGGTCTTCCGGTAAAGTTGAGTTTCCTTTCGAAAAAAAATTCTTATCTAAAAAAATAAAAAAGCTATGGTAACCAAACTTAGTAGGTAGGTTAACGATATAAAAAGGAAACTATAAACCAAGATTTAGATTTTTACGTTACAAGAAAAAAAGTTAGCATGAAATATTTGGTGTCAGATCATTTTTCTTCTGTATATATCAGACTGGAGATTCGACACGTAAAAATTGGTAGAATGCGGTTTATTATTAATAAATATTGCAAGAAATGTGTATTAGAATGTTCTTCATTTATGTTGCTCTTCTCATTTCTTAAAATAATGGCAAAAATATCTCTAAAATAGACCTTACATATTATTACAAATAAATAACTGGAGTCCATTTAGAGTTACCTGCCTGTCATTATACTTTGTTTTCCAAGCTTCGGTAGCGTTGAGGATTCCATCACTGGCTCATGAGCAAAGGGGTATTGGTTCAAATCTCAGTTACGCTTGAATTTCTCTTTCAACTTTTTCCTTTTTGTGAATTTTCGGAAAAAAAAATCACTAATGGGGAGATTCCGACTTTTGAATTTTGCAAAAATGTTTGCAAATGAGCGCGAACTAGGACCCCTAGAACCCATATCCAAGGTCAGTTTCAATTATATATATATATATATATATATATATATATATATATATATATATATATATATATATATATATATATATATATATATATATATATATATATATATATATATATATATATATATATATATATATATATATATATACAGGGTGTCCCTCTAACAATGGGCCAAACCCATATATTCGGATAGAGCATCAAAAATTAAATAGACTTTCATTAATACGTTTTGTCCGATTGTTGCTTGTTTTCGATATACAGTGTGTTAAAATAGACTTTGAAAAAAATTAAATCGCTCGTTTTTCTGCTAATTGCTGGAATATTGATTTGGAACTTTGTAATAGGGGGTTATCGAGGATGCCGCTTCCAACCGTGATACCTATTTTGAGCTACATCATAGTTGGCGCCACCTACACTAAACCCGAATGTTTTACAGGGGCATAACTTTTTCGATGATCAACTTTCTGCAAATCTGTTCAGAAAAACTGAAAACTACTAATTTTTGTACGAAAAAGGTATACTTAGTTGAAACTCATAAAGTGATTGGTTACCGAGATATTGCGGTTTTAATAATGGTGTGCATTGAAAATCTCTCAAATCTGAAATTTTATTCTGGCCCAAAGTTCATCTCTGGAGTTACAAACATTATTGTGTATGTACCAGTTGTTTCAAGTAACACCAATGGAAAATTCTAGAGGATTGAGGTCGGTGTATTTTAATCATAATTTTCTAATTCTAAATCAATTCCTGAAAATTGGGAAGTTTCTCTGGATTTAATTCGATTTCATAGAATAAGTATGTTTCTGGCAAATAAAAGATGTATTCCTGTGGACATATCACGGCGCTAATAACTATAGCAGTTGATTGGCCGGGTCAACAACTGTCAATGAAGTAGATGAAATATCTTTTGTTTTTCGTTTTCATAGGGATGTCATTTGCGTAACACAATAAACATAATCTGTCAATTTTGACAAGCACATGGTTTTTTAATTAAGAGCAGTAGGTAGTTATTATTTCTGAAATGCCTCGCCATAATGAGTTTAGCAATATTCAGAAGAGAGATATGATCTGCGTTTATGCGCAATCAAACTTCCGTAGCCACCAAGCCGCCGCCAGATACTTGGAATTATATCCTAGTCGTAGACAACCAGATCACAAGACCTTTAGAAGATTATACGATAAATTAGGTATGTAAAAGAGTAATATGCACTCATTGCCATTGATTATTTCTGAAACGAAAGTTTTGACAAAATTCACACCTGAGGGCTGGAAAAATCGTGAAATACACATTTTGTTACACGGATGCGTATCATTTCGTCCTTATTTATTCGTAGGTGAAACTGGTTCTTTCAATTCGAAGTCGGAAGTTGGTGGACGAAGACGTCCTGTACATCAAGAGGAAGAGATATTAGTACGCCTTGCAGAAGATCCGGAAACAAGCGTAAGACGCCTCTCTGCAGCAACTGGAATAAATAAATCAAGTATTGGTAGACTTCTCAGAAAAGAAAAGTTACATCCTTACCACTTCACACCAGTGCAGAATCTTTTAACTCTAGATTTTCTATCTAGATTGGATTTTTGTGAACGCATTCGTCGGTATCAGAATGACGATCCGTTTTTCTTCAACAACATTCTATTCACTGACGAAGCGACATTCACAAGAAGAGGAGTTTTCAATTTCAAAAATGCTCACACATATGACAGCAGCAATCCTAATTTGACGCGAGAACACCATTTTCAACATGAGTTCTCCATTAATGTCTGGTGTGGCATACTAGGCGACGTGTTGCTGGGACCAATAGAACTTCCTGCAAGGCTCAATGTGGAGAATTATTCAATTTTCTTGAGAGATCAACTTCCTATTCTCTTGGAAGATGTCCCTCTAGACGTGCGCAGGAGATTATGGTTCATTCACGACGGGGCACCTGCCCATTATGGACTTCCTGTCAGATAATTTCCGAACCAAAATTATCCGCGCCGATGGATAGGTCGAGGTGGAGATTTTCCTTGGCCTGCACGTAGCCCCGACCTCAATCCTCTAGATTTCTTCCTCTGGGGTCACTTGAAAGAATTAGTATACAAGAATATTTGTAACTCCAGAGATGAACTTTGGGCTAGAATAATCGAATCCAGTGATATAATGAAAAACGATTATCAAACTTTTTTTAAGGTGAGGCAAAATTTTGGGTTGAGACTAGAAAAATGTATTGAAGTAGGCGGAGGCCATTTTGAGAATCTTATTAAGTGAATTGTTCGATAATTGTCAATTTTTCTTATAATTTAGTGATAATAATCATGTTAATAAAATTTCAGATTTGAGAGATTTTCAATGCACACCATTATTAAAACCGCAATATCTCGGTAACCACTCACTTTATGAGTTTCAACTAAGTATACCTTTTTCGTACAAAAAATTAGTAGTTTTCAGTTTTTTTTTAACCGGTTTGCAGAAAGTTGATCATCGAAAAAGTTATGCCCCTGTAAAACATTCGGGTTTAGTGTAGGTGGCGCCAACTATGATGTAGCTCAAAATAGGTATCACGGTTGGAAGCGGCATCCTCGATAACCACCTATTACAAAGTTCCAAATCAATATTCCTGTAATTAGCAGAAAAACGAGCGATTAAATTTTTTCCAAAGTCAATTTTAACGCACTGTATATCGAAAACAAGCAACAATCGGACAAAACGTATTAATGAAAGTCTATTTAATTTTTGATGCTCTATCCGAATATATGGGTTTGGTCCATTGTTAGAGGGACATCCTGTATATGTATATATATATATATATATATATATATATATATATATATATATATATATATATATATATATATATATATATATATATATATATATGAGATAAAAATAAAAATCTATGATAACCAAATTTGATAGGTAAGTTTACGATATAAAAAGTAAACTATACACAAAATTTAGATTTATATGTTACAAGAAAAAAAAGTTATAATAAAATATTTTGTGCTAGATCATTTCTATGAAAATTCACTACCATAGCGCACTTGCTGCGTCCAGGCTTTTTTAGAAATCAGCTAGAAAATTTCTAGTAGCAACGCAGCTTAATATAGTAGACGACTACTGCTTCAATATGAATTTGGTCTTACATGCTACTATAAGAAGTTGCGTATTTAGGTGCTCAATAATTTGACGCCAAGAGATTTGGCCTAGGACACTTCGTTCCAGAAACATTCTTTAAAATGCCTGGAAGCAGCAAGTGGGTTATCTTAGCGAAGTTTCATAAGTTTTGCAATTAACAACACAGCTTACCTAGACCATACTAAACTCATTTATCTTAAAATTAGTCTGTGGATAACGGATATACAACTTTCCAATGCCATTTCTTTCTCTACGTATATACGCATGTTAAATTAAAGTTGCTGAAACAAGGGGATGTTCCAGGGTTTCAGTCAAAGACAACGAAACAAGCAGGTCAGTAATATATCATACTAAAGCCTTGAAATACAGGGGTAGGATAGGCTGGATAAGGTTGTAACAATTTTGCTTTGATTGCTGATAATATAGCCATTATGGATTTAAACATCACACAAATGATTGTAAATAAATGAATACTCATTTGTCTTCACATTTAATTTAAAATCAAAAACATATTTGCAATAGTTATTGGACAGCGAGACATTGTACAACAATTGTACCACTGTTACAACCGACCCCATACCAATTTCGGTTGTAACAGTGATGTACATTTCGGCCAATTACTGAGCCATCCTCAGAGGTTTAGACTATTTCCTGTCTCTGTTACAGAAAACTGCTATATGAAATGTTGCCAAAGGTTGGTTTTTCATCCATTGTCTTCGGGATTCTAAACAAAAACTGCATAAAACAAGAAGGCAGGAACATCACAAGACTTGAAGAAATCGGAGGATGAATGTAACTGACGCTTATTTTTTAGTTTTAATGTTATCAGACGAACAAAATGGAGTCTCTAACATGGATCTTCGGAGATCTGACCTGACCAGAGGTCTCCGAAGATCCATATTAGAGATTCCATTTTGCTCGTCTGATAAAATTTAAAAAAAGTGTCATTTACATTCATCCTCTGATTTGATGTTTAGAATCCTGAAGACAATGGATGAAAAACCAACCTTTGGCAACATTTCATATAGCACTTTTCTGTAACAGAGACAGGAAATCGTCTAAACCCTTGAGGATGGCACATTAATGGGCCGAAACGCGTAGGGTTAAGAATAAATACAGTTATCTGGTAGTGGAAGCCTTTTAATTTTTCCTTAAACATGTCAAATATAGACGTTATGACGTTTAGAAATAATAAGACCTCACTCGGATGCCACTCGGGTGTGGGACTTCTCCATACCGCCACGAGTCAAAAACTGACGGATATCTGGTCCGTATAAACTTGATAAGAAGATGCCTCTCTTTGCGATTCGAAACGGGCAAGCGACTTCACTCAGATGGCAGTACAACTGTCAAACCAACTTTTACCCTGAAAAATATCGTTTCCTGCGGGGAGCTCGATTTGTTAGGTGAAATTTAAGCAAACACTGGCGGGTATCGAGTCTAGACGAACCCGGCTGAGATCTCTAGGGGTGGATTACACCTGGAGATTGAGGCCTATTCTGTGAGCTTCGATACGGTCTAACGACCCCGCTTGGATGCTGTTCGAGGGCGGGATTTCATGATATCCTCTCCAGTCAATCAAACACTGGCGAGGGTTTGGTCCAGGTGAGCCTCGAGGGAGGCGGATATGTCTGGGGAGTGATAGGCACCCGAATTTTGACGCTGTGGGCTTAAAAATTGACATTTGACCTCGCTTGATTGTTACTCGAGAGCGGGGTTCCAGATGATACCGCCGTGGGCTAAGCGCTGGTGGGTGTCGTGTCACCAGACGACCCGGTGGGAGTTGATCTCTGATGAGTGATATAAACCCGGAGTTTGAGGTTCCCACTATATGCTTTGAAACGGACTGACAGCCTCGCTTGGATAATGCTCGGGACTCATTGGGATGTCGCCTTGAGTCTAGCACTGGTGGGTGTCGAGTTTAGACGAACCCGGAGGAGAGCTGACATCTATAGGGGTGGATTTTAGCTGGAAATTGGATGCTGCTGGGGTGAGGGACTTCATGATACCGCTTCGAGTCAAAGACTGTGTGGTCCAGACAAACTCGGAGAGAGGTTATCTTAGGTTTCAGCTTGGAAGTAGGCAAGCGACTTCACCACAGAACACCCCCTATAGAAGGGAAACGCCAATGCTGACGTTTTGAACAATATTGCAGCGCTTCTGGCGGATGCGATGAATTTTAGTCACACGCGCGAAATTTGATTTCATTTTCATTTAGCAAATCCAAATAAATTCTATTTAATTTTATACCACTGCCATAGGTTAAATTAGTCAAATAATTTTTTTAATGATTTTTATGGTGAAATCAAAACAAGTTATGTTTTAATAACATACATACGCCTGTTTTAAGCTTTGAAATCATAGGAAAAATTAATTGGCAATTTGAACCTTCTAACACTTGCAGCTTCATTTTTTACTACCGATATGATTAATGGAAAATCAAACAAGATAAAATACACTTGTGTTTTATTAGTACAGTTATACTATTACATTTATTTAAAAACCTAGAACAGTATTCCTATTACATTTATTTAAAAACCATTTTAATTCTGAAAGTAAGATGGAGTATATATTTCCATTCCTTATCGATAGGTAGGTATATTACAGCAGTCTGGTGCTTGTACAATATTACATTTATATGCTCACATGGCCACAATGTATGGCAAGGTTGGTTTTTCCTTCTTTTATTTTATTTTTATTAGAAAACCATTTGTGCATCCTTTAATTTCCTTCTTTATTTAAAATGACACTTGGTAATATTCATCTTAACAACAGTGTACACTATCTGGCTTTCTGGTCGCCTTCCGAATCCACCCGATCTATTGTTTACTTCTGAGATGTTGTATAAATAGAAATAGAAAATTTTATTTACACTTTAAAATATACTTACTCAAAGGAAGATGTAATATGGGAACAGTAGTTCTTTTCAGCCCTCTTCTTATTTCAGGTACTTTATCCTCATCAACGAAATTACGATCACAAACATAAAATCTATCGTAAATGGCTTGTGGATATAAACCAAGCATCTTTGGGTTATGTACAGCTTTCACCCAGTCATCAAAATGGTCTTCTGATGATTTCAACGGAAAACCATGTCTTTTGCTAAATAAATCCAGGCACCCTGGAACACAACAATAAATCGTTTTCTTGGTTGGTATCATATTTATATCCACAAAGCTTCCGTAAGAAAACGTTATTTACTTATAGCCTATGAACTACTAAAACGTTCTAAACTTGCCAGAAAACTAAAACAATTGTAATTATGTTTCACCAAAACACCTTGAACTATGAAAGCACCTTGCTTTTTGATAAGAAAACTGAAAATATCATTGAAATTACATGATTGTTTAAACACAAAGCTTATGATAACGATCATATTTTGATTCACAAGAAAACGCACATTTAAAACACAAAACCGACGTACAATAAAAACACTGTGAAGTATCCACTAAAAGTTAATATAGGTAAAACTTAATTAAAATAAACGTGTAGCAACAAACTTGTATTATAATTATACAATGAAAGAACTATAAGCGAAAAAAAACTTTTTTGCATTCAAAACATTTGAATTTTGAATGTATGATAAAATGGCGCACTGAACAGCTTGTTCAGTAGAATTGTAGCACTACTAGCGACATCTACTATATGCGATGTCCGAACTAGAGCCCTAATAAAGTCCAGGTTAGCTCCATTTAGGTGAAACTTCTATAGGGAGTGTTCTGTGGACATCACTCAGATGGCAGTACACATGTCAAACAAACTTTCACTCTCAAGAAAAGGTCGATTCGTGCAGGGAGCTGGATTTGATGGATGAAATTGAAGCAATTAGACGTGAGCCACAATAGCCAACATACTCATTGTATCTAATCTAATCTTATCCAGCTAGTTTTGAAATAAATGTCATATTACTTTTAGGTTATGATAATTAATCAACTTGAAATATACTGAAATGTTCACTACAAACTTTTCCACTTCAAGCACATAGGCAACACTGCTGTATACAAAGATTCCTATTTCTATTCCGCGTCGGGAAAACATAGCTCCTCTTACATGGACTTCCGGATCCACTTGTTTCTAGTTCCTGTACGCGCGAAGATGATAAATCTACTAACTATGATTTATAGCTAATGGAGGTAGTTTAGGAATAAGTTGAATAATATACTGGATGCATAAAAGAATTCCTCTCTTCTGAATCCACGAGCTAAATTTATTTGTCTAGAGTTGATCTGGCGTGGGATTGTTTATGACAGGCATATAAAAGACTCGTCTTTTTCCCACACAGTGTTAGGTAACTGAACTAAAAGTTATTTTAGTGGACTTTCCCAGTTTTTGTATATTTGCCAATTTGTACTGGGTGGCATACCTGTACAAATTAGGTAAAAAACTTTCATGTACATATACAAATAATAAGAATCTGGACGCAGCAAAGGCGTTATGGAAGTGAATTTTCATTAAAATGTTTTTAATAGCAAATGCGAGCAGGCATCAATCTGATTACCGGTATAGCCGGTGTAGTAGAAACAATGTAATATATTTTATCAAAATTACTTATTGTTTGAAAATGTACAAAAATTTTCCGAAAATAAACTTAAATGTTGGTTTCCTAGCCAACAAAGCTTACGTTAATAGCAAATTAAGTTATTGACCTTTGAAGGATTTAATGAAAATTCGCTACCAAAACGCACTTACTGCATCCAGATTTTTTTCTTACAAACATGCATCATATTTCGATAAAAAAATGCAAAAATGCATTAACGAATTTGTTCTACGAAAATTAGCTAAAAATTATAGACCGTTAAACCATAAACTTAACTAAACCTACAACGAAAGCATCAAATTAACTTAACCGATAGCCCAAGCATCAGAGAAAGGGTCTATTTGAAATGAAGTTTCTGTAAATATTTTAGTAAAATGAGGGGCAATGGCGGTTGAAGCTGAAACTTAAGGATTCGCAGAACACTCTTCTTGCAACATTTTCTTTCACAATCCGTTGATCCAGATCTTCCGGAGCAAGCTTTGTCTTGCCAAAGAGCAGGTATCTAATCCTGTCCGCCGCCGGACAGGAACACAGTACGTGCTCTGCTGTCTCGTTACTCTCCATACACCCGGCACTCAGTTTCGTGACCGACTCCAATTCGATGCATGTGGTTACGCAAGCGGCAGTGTCCTGTATACAAGCCGACTAGAATACTTAGTTTTTGTCTGTTTAGCTATAGAAGTTTTTTATCCCTTGACTCAGACATGCCATTTATGAAAGCCTTAGAGTGAGCTAATCCTAGCAAATTTTTCCATTGCTGGATTGTCATTCTTTCTGTCCAGGTCTTTAAGGTGCGTTTTGCTGTGCACGATGTTATCCCCAGCACCGGTTCTGGTCCGATGAAGTCCCTCTGGGCTCCACTTCTGGCAGGCGCGTCGGCCGCAACATTGCCATCATGGTTCGAGTGACCCGGTATCCAGACCAGCGACCCCTCATTGCAGCTGCCCAGTTCGTTGAGGGCAGATATACAACTCCATACCGTTTTTGAATTGCAACGGTAGGAACCAAGAGCCTTTATTGCAGCTTGGCTATCTGTATATATCTTTATCTATTTTTGTGTGCACTGGTTTTCTATATTCTCCCTTGCACACATCTCGATGGCATACACTTCTGCCTGGTGTATGGTTGCGTACTTGCCGAGGCTAGTGATAGTCTAGCGTCGGTGTTGCCCCCATATGCGCTGGCTTCTACTCCCATATTGGTTTTGTAGCCGTCAGCATACCAGTAGAGATCGGCTCTCAATAGGGTCATTTGGTTTCGTTTCCAGTCCTCCCTTTCTGGGAGGACGGTCTTCAAAGACAGATCTCTACTGATCTTTGTAGGTATTAAGTCTGAGACCATTCCCAGAGTCCCATGACCCTCAATGTCATCGAGGAGTCCGGACCCTCCTAGACTGGCTTCCTTCGGCATGCTGTCTGCCGTTTATTTTAGTCTGTACGTTGTCCACATCGCCACCTTCTCCAGCCATATGTGAAGAGGTGGAATATTAAGGAGGACCTCCAGAGCGGCTGATGGTGCGGTGCTTATCGCTCCCGTCATCATCAGACAAGCTTGTTTCTGTAGATGAGCCAGTTTGGCCCGCGCGATACCGCGAAGTGCCTTGGGCCACCAAACTATGGTTCCATATGTTATCATTGGTCTGATAACCACTACATAGAGCCAGTACATCTGGTGGGGGTTTGTTCCCTAGTTATTTCCACAGATTCTACCGCATGTCCACAGGGACAGTTTAGCCCTGCGGATTACATTTTCTAACTGTACGTCCCAGTTGAGCTTCTTATCTAGGGTAACCCCCAGATACTTTGCTTCTTCCGTAAATGGAATCGTTTCCCCCATAAGAATAGGTGGTTTTAATCTGTCCAGCCTTTTTCTTCTGGTGAATGGAACAATGATTGTTTTGCGGGGGTTCACAGACATTTGTTCCCTCCGACACCAATCATTAACTACATTTAGTGCCTCTTGAAGAGCACTTGCAAGTTCCTCCTCAGATTTGCTTCTAACCATTATGACAAGATCATCAGCATACGCCTGGATCTCAACCTCCCACAGCACGAGGATAGCCAGCAAATCGTCCACAAAGAGGGACCACAGCAGGGGGGATACTACTCTCCCCGATGGCACCCCCTCGCAACCCTGAAGCTGACCACCTGCCCCTGCAACAAGGTAATAGCGGTCCGATTGTGAAGCATGCTTCCGATCCAGCCACAAAAGGCAGGAACCGCCCATCTAGCGATAGTGGCTTCGTAGAGAGAGATAGGTAATGCATTATTAAATGCTACTTCAATGTAGAGAAATGCAGCCACCGCCACCTCCCCGTTATCTAGGGAGTGTGTGATTTTCTCGACGAGGTCAGTAAGTGATGTGCTTTATAAGGGTATTGTGGTGAAGTTTTGAATGATAATAAAAGAATACTTGTATTTGTGTTAAAAGCCTTTCCGCGCATATCAAATTGGGGCCCTCTGGCGCCCCGTCAAACCTGGAGTCTGTGTGCGCTGCCCAGATTGACCACGCCGACAACGCGGCGCTGAATAAAATGATCGTTTGGTGAAACGCTATCAAAAACAGGGCTTCTGTAAAGTGTTTTCACTCAAAAATCACAAACCTTTCGAGGCTGTGTTTTCTTTCGTGAGATAAATTCAATAGTTTTTCTAAAGAAGGCTACAAATTTAGATAAAAATTTAGCAAGTTGCAGTAAGTTTTTTTTAAACTTGTTTTGGCCTCGTGCAAAGCTCTTTTAGTCACGGTCACTCCAGGTCGACAACTAGTGCTTCAGCTCCCTACTATAATATGATGTTTTACATAAAAAAAGAAACAAAAGTGATTCTCTATGTTATCGTCTACCAAGCTCAGCAAACAAACCCTCAAATTTCCTTAACTTCATATAAACCAATAATTTACGAAGAAAGACTATGCCCATCATACTTTACATTTTGTTTTTGTCGGTAAGGTGTATGTGTTTAAATCTTCTTAACTACGATTATAATTAAGGGAAAAAGACATGGGATGACAAACTTCACGCCTAGGGGTCCACCAAGGCGACCTTATTTAAGACAAACTAGACTGAACCACGGTAAAGATGGGTTAGACACAGGGACAGACAAAAGGAAACTATAACTATAAGACTATTAACTATAATGTCAATTGCTTCAAACAAAATTACTTTAAAAACAAAACAAAATTTTATCTCTTTTTAAGATGAGCTAAATTACCTCATGTAATTTATTGCATTTAATGAAGTTAAAAGTATGTCCATCATTTCTTTTTCAACATAAAATGCTACGTGCAACAAATATGATATATTCAATGGTAGTGAAACTCCTTGATCAAGATATTTTTTAACTAGATTGTTACATGCGTGGATATGTTTCTTACAATCAAAAAAGATATGATTAATATCACACACACTTGTTCCATCACAACTACACAGTGGATTGTTTGCCAACCCCATTTTAAATAGTTGCTTTTTGGTAGCACCATGCCCTACGATGATTCTAGCAAGTGTTATGTATATTACTCTGTTAGTAGGGACTATTTCTGAGATCGATTTAGAGGGCAAGGTGGAAAATATTTGCTGAAATTTACTTTTTACTATCGCTTGTTGTTTGCTCCATTGGTCTGACCATTCTTTCCTCATGTAACGTTTACAGGTAGGAAGAAGATCTCTCGTTAAGAGTATATTGCAACTCTCTCCTATTATTGTTGCATTTTTTGCCAGTTTATCTGCTTCTTCATTGCCCTTGATATGTGCATGTGCTTTTATTCACATAAATATAGCTGTTTTCCAGCCCTCACTAAGTTCAGGTAATTTGATCTAATAATGCCTATAAGTGGGTCCTTGAATACATTAGAGGGCTCCTTCAGAGCCAAAAGTAACGAATTGCTGTCGGTTATTATTATAAATTTGGAATGGGATGCTATTCCCATGGCCATTTCAAGAGCTTTGATAACTGCTACTGTTTCTTCCGTATATATGCTGGTTTCTTTGTGTAGCTTAAAAACGAAAGTGGATGTCGTCGATTCGCAGTATATACTACACCCTACGGAATCTGATGTTTTGGATCCATCGGTAAATATTAGGGCAGATCCTGGAAACTTTCGGATATTTTCACGGTAATAGCTTTGAACATCTATGTCTTCACTATGGCAGTCTGGTAAAACAACAATTGGATTCCATAGTAAAATATCATATGACAACGTAAACACTTCTGACTCGTACAATATGGTTGGCGTTACTATTGTGGATGTGTAAGATAGAGCTTTTGTCAATGGTGGTAAGTTTTTATGTCGCCAGTATGTGTTATTTTGGTTATGCGACAAGATGGTGTTAGTTTGGATGCTGATTTATCCCTGCAATGGTTGCTTTATCAAGAATTTGCTAGCAAGATAGTCCCGTCCTAATTTGAGAGTTGGCTCATTGGCCAAGACTAAGATTGATTCTGTGGGGGTTGTTTTTATTAGCCCGTGGACTAATCTTAAAGCTTTATATAGTTGCAGTAAGTAATTTCTGGATTATACAATAATTTCAATGTAGCCATTCTAAATAATACCTCGACATAGCAAGCCAACGATTGTTACTTTAAAATGACACATTCACTGCAATTTTTCACGTTCTTCCTGTTTTTGATCAATAATTTACTTCCCATGGCCATAATAGCTAGCAATTTCCTTCGCACGTCTTGCGTATATTCCCATGAATCGACTTTAAAGCGTTTTGTGTTGAAATTATACTGTTTTGTAAGCAAGAAGTGCTACCATTATAAATAATCATATTTTTATCGATTTCCTCTTGAGCTCTGAAGTTTTATATCTACACGCGCGACCAAGAAACAGCTGGAAGCATCATGCATAATTCACAGGGGCCATTTCTTAACTTCTTTCACCGCTACAACCCTCAGATAGTAAAGTTCTGTCATTTTAACTACCCCTGCCTGCATCATACCTCATTTAGGCATGCGGTTTAGTTAATTTTTGTAGAAAAAAATCACTAATTGGGAGATCCCGACTTTGGAAAAAAAAGATTCAAAGAAGCGCAAACTAGGACCTCTAGAACTCATATCCAGGGCCAGTTTCAATTTATATACAGGCTGGCGCATTGAAAACGAAACAGACCGATTTGCGCCCAGAGATTTTTTTTAAGAAACGCTGAAAGACATCAATTTTAATATTGAGGGGGACATGTTTTGACATAGAACTCAAGTTTGTCTCATCAACCCCTTAAGCGTGGTGGTAAGAACCCTTATATTTTAAATATGGAACATGGGTCGAGTGTTACATTATTTGAAAGCTCTTTATTTTCTGAATTCAGCACACAAATTTTTTTGGAAGTTTTATCAACTCGTTTAAAAATTATCCACAGTTGAAGTTGCAAGAACGTATTTCATTCATTGTGATAAGAAATGCACTAATCAGTCAATTTTTCGTTAAAAACAAAACCAAAAAAAAAAAACAAAAACAAACGTTCAAAAATGTTTATTCAGTTAAGGAAGTGTTCAAATTGTTGACCACCAGCTTCCATACAAAAGTACAAATTTTGTTCAAAACGAGTTCTGACATTCTGGAGCATTTGTGGAGTTATTAGACGGCATTCTTCGACAATGCGTCGTCGTAATTCTTCCAGAGACTCCGATTCTGTTGCGTAGATTCTACTCTTTAGATGGCCCCATAGAAAGAAGTCTAAAGGAGTTAAATCTGGTGATCTAGGGCGCCACTCAATAGAACCTCTACGCCCAATCCATTTTCCTGGAAAATCTCTTTTCAAAAACTCCCTAACACGTTGTGAAAAATGCGGAGGAGCTCCATCTTGTTGAAACACTAATTGATTATCTTGATAGCGATCATCATTTTCAACAATGTCAATTAGTAGACGGTAAACGATATCTTCTAGTAACTCCAAATACGTTTTGCCACTCAAATTGCCATCAAGAAAAATTGGTCCGATTAAACGGTCTCCAAAAATGCCAGTCCAGACATGCAATTTCTGTGGAGTTTGAGTGTGGACTTCGTGAAAATTTCTTGGATTATTATCTGTCCAATAACGACAATTACGACGATTAACTGTAGTGTTTAATAAAAACGTACACTCGTCTGAAAAACAGATATTGAACAGAAAGTTTCAGTTATCAGCTATTCGTGCAGTCATAAATTCACAAAACTCCAGCCGCCGACCAAAATCATCTTCATTCAGTTGTTGTACAAGATGAGTTTTATACGGGTAAAATTTATGATGCTTCAATATTCGCTGAATAGTTCTTCTTTTGATGCTTAAATCAGTGACCAATTTTCTCGTGCTCAAAGTTGGGTCTGCAGCAATTTGTCCTATAACTTCAATCTCAGTAGTCTCATTTCTAACCGGAAATTCACGTTCAGGATCCCGTTTTTTGTTGGCTACTGAACCACTTTGTCGAAACTTTGCAACTAACTCCAAAATGTATTTTCTGTGAACATGTTTGTTCGGATGTCGTTCATTAAACAAATTTGCGGTACGGTTGGCACAGTCATCGTTTTTGAAAAACTAATTTTCGGTAGTACTATCAAGTATCAAACCGACCGATAAACTGAAATAATAAACCGCATTTCTCTCATTCCGATAAGAAATGTTCTGATAGTCAATTTTTTGTTTACAAACCAACAAAACCTTGACTATCAGCACATTTCTTATCGGAATGAGTGAAATGCGTTTTTGCATTTTCAACTGTGAATAATTTTTAAACGAGGTTAAGTTATTTATGTTTTTGATGAATTATTAAGAATAGCCTGGTCTTTGCTGATTTTTTTAAAATTTCAACAACACACTACGAGGGCTTACAGCCTAAATACTTTCATACCATAAGTACCGAAAAGGAGGAAAGAGGCACCTTGTTAATTCTGGTCTTGAAGGTTTGGAGGTTCGGAGGAGAAGGAAAAACATGTGCCGGCAAGGAATTCCACAACTTGGAAGTCCTCGGGACAAGAAGAGCGGGGATAACAAGATGTTGTATGTCTGGTGACCTGGACAGTAAAACGGTACATTCGCTTTGTTCCCCTGGTAGATTTGTTGAAAGCAGCAGGTGGGGGAACTATGGAAGAAAGCTCCTCTGAGCAGTGCCCGTGCAGATATCTATAAAAGAGAGGGATGTCACTAACGGCACGTCGGTGGGCAAGAGATGTCAGCCTTTGCGTAAGGGTAGTGTCACCGATGAGACGTATAGCTCTCTTCAGGATAGCGAGTGTAGAACGGGAGGGGAACCCCAGATGATGGAGCAGTATTTGAGGTTTGGCCTTATTTGTTAAGTATATAAGGTATAGAGATTAGCTGGTGAAAAGTATTAGCGAGCCCGGAAGAGGAAACCTAATTTCTTAGCAGGCGCTTCTGCCATTGATGTGACATGTTGATGCCAATAGAGATTTAGATCCATAGAAATGCCAACAAGTGAAAGGGACTTTGAATAACTTGGTTGTTCATTGTGATGGGTCTAGGGCTGGTGTATCTCGTATGAGATAGAAAGCAAGACTGAGATTTGGTGGAGTTGAATTGTACAAGATTTCTACTTCCCCAGTCTAATATATTTTGGAGATTCACAGAGACATAACCCTCCATGAGTCTGCGATCCTCATCTAATTGGGCTAAAGAGACAGGCTTAGAATATTTTATAGTTGAGTGCAGGGTGATGTAGTCCGCGTAACTGTGAACAAGGTTGGATGTGCTAGAGAGGAGGTCATTGATGTGGAGAAGAAACAAAGTAGGGGCTAGAGCTGAACATTAAGGGACCTTTGCATTAATTGGATACAGCTTAGACCAATGGCCATCCATGAAAACCGAAATGCTCCGGTTGGGGGGGAAATGTGCTCTCCAGGTACAGAATTTTGGTGGTACGCCATAGGTCGGAAATTTATTAAGCAGCACTGAGGCCAGACCTGGTCGAATGGTTTGGATATGTCTAGAGCGACAATCTGGAATTCACCGTGAGGTTCCATAGACTTGTTCCGAGAATGGGTGACAAAGGAAAGGATGTTGGCAGTTGATCTGGGCTGACGGAATGCATACTGCCTGACTTGTGTTAGACTGTGTTTTTCAAGAAATTTTAGTAAATCGGTGTTTATATACTTTTCCATCACTTTAGAGACGATTGAAAGGAGAGAAACAGGCATGTAGATGCTAGGAAAGGCTTTGGATCCTTTCTTGGGGACGGGAGTTTTCCAGTGACTAGAGCATATGCCTCTATTGTTTCTGGTTTTTTGTGTACCTGGAATAAATAATTCCATGCCAGCTTGGATAATTTCGGTGACGTTTTGTGAGATATCAGAGGGGTCAGGATGTGAGGAGCAGGCAGAATCTCATGGAAGTGAGGAAAAGTAATCCCGCATTTCGCCCAGTTCGTGGAGTTGTATTGCCAAACGATACGTGGGTGTGATGACTGTGTGACCTCGGGTTGCATTGTGCAGGACGCAGTGACCATGCCGTGGTCTAAGCGACCAAAGGGGGCGGTGACTGATGTCCTATAGCATTCAGGTTTTGTAGTAAGAAGGAGATACAAGGGACTTGAGCTGTGTGTTGGGATGCGAGTAAAGTAAGTGGGTTACTGAACCATAGTGGCTAAAGAATTGCTGACTGCCAAGGCCTCCGTTGCCTTCCCTTGTGGATCGGTTTTTTAACATCCTAGCTATTCCTTATTATGTACATTGAAGTCACCAAGAATAGTGATCTCGGAGGAAAGATATTCAAAAATCAGATGGTCGGTTTTTTCAGAAAGGTAGTCGAAGAACTGGCCAAAGTTCTTGTGAGAAGGTGACCGGTAAATGCAACAGATAAATTTAGTTGCAGCCCCGAGAGAGAGTTTCATCCAAAGTATGTTTTTTCTTCCAGCTTCTAAATCGGGGAGTCTGGTACAGGGTATATTGCTACGGACGTATGCGCACACGCCTCCATGAAATCTAAAGGAAGTAAGGAGCTCATACCCCGGGAAATTAAGGTGATTAGTGGCTCTTTTAGCACTGATTTGGGTTTCGGTGAGGAAGAGGAGTTGGGGCCTATTAGCCTGGAGGAAATGATGGACGGAGTTCACGTTAGAATTTAGTCCACATATTCGGGAAAGATATGTTAAATCTTGATGCAGGCACCCCCTGCACACTTCTCTCCCAGAGTTCCGAATGGAGGGACATTTTATCTCCGGAATCTTTTGTACAAGGAGGAGCCATCATCATTTTTGTTTATAAGGGAAACCGGAACCGGAAACGTCCATTGGGACTTTACGGCCCCTTGATGTACTGGGTGGTACCTCCTCGGACGTGAAATGATCTTTTACTATCACGTAAAGGAAAAGTCCACTGCCACTTCTAACTTTACCGAGTTATTAAAATAAATTTGTCTCATCTCTGTTGGGCTCACTATTAGTAAGAATTTTAAATTTTTACTCTTAGACTAAGTACATTATCTCCCTCTTTCTTATGAAAAATCACAGTGGGATGTAAAGCTTACTAATACCTTTTGAATGTGGTTTAGAATGCCAATTGGGGTGATTGGAATTTAAATCGCTAGCCATGGATTGGTTGGTATCGAATAGGGGGGCTGGCTACTATAGCCGTTTTACTTTATAGATGTGTTTTCTGTGTCATTAGTATGTTGCACTGACGAGCTCTAGTTAGAGCGAAACCGGTCTGCGGTTATAATTATGGTGAGAATACATCTAGCCTTAGAAAAATAATCGGTTCAACAGACATCCACAAGATTTGTAGAAGTTTATGCAAAAAAGCAGACTTGCTTTCATTATACATAAAGTGGTATATAGATTTCCGTTTAATTCTTAAATGTGTTTATGCGATACTTTCTCTCTGTCTTGCTATAGCTCTCTTTATCTCTATAATTAATCCTTGTGTCTTTGTTTCCTTGCTGTGTTAGGAATGTTCTCACAAAACATAGCAAACTTTCCTAAACAATTCCGAAAGCAGCAGAAACTTGTCTTGAATCATTTTCCCTGTTGTACAAATCCTTTTACTTTGTAGAAGGCGATATAAAACAGGAACGTATCAAGTAATACAGTAAATCTCTTTTATCCTTTTCACAAATCGCATCCGACAATACCCTATTTAATAAATGTCTGTGTATGATGGGAGATGTTTTTGTCGCAAAGACATCAAAAGTCATTTTCCTCGAGGCCAAGAGCAGCTTGTTCCTGTGACGATCAAACTCAAGCAATGCTCGCTCTTAAATTCCGCAGCAGTTTTCCTAGAAGCTGAATTGTAAGATTGTATGCATTTGCGGTTTAATATAACTAGACTGTTAGAGGGAGCAACTGGGTCAATGTCGATGCTCACAGCTTACTACTCTACTCCTAGCCTTAAGTTACACAAACAGTTGCCAGACTGCTTGAGGCAATTTGTTTATTAAAGCATAGTTCAACACAATGTTCTAACAAGTTACTAAAAGAAAAATTACATAAATTAAATATTTATATAAAACAAAATACAAACATAACTTTAATAGGTTTATTATTTTCTCTACAAGTGACATTCTTGACAATTTGATAGTTGGTGATCATTATCGCAATTGTATTTCGTTCGTGAGAGCTTCAGTGGTACGAACGTCTCCCTCTGGATCCAAGGGTTCTGAGTTCGATTCTCAGGATTCCCTTTACACTTTTTCAGTACATACTGTACTAACATCAACCAAAGTTGTGACATTGTGTTTGAGCAATTTGAACGTCTGCACGTTCCGACTTTCGAAGGGAACGTAAATCCGTCGATCCCGTGTACCAGGCGATGTTGGGTATGTTAAAATATCTGCCCTTTCTACAGAAAGGCAGGGGTTCGGCAAAATTTCCAGGTAATTTCTTGGTAGGTGGTAGTGGACTTTTCCTTTACGTGAGAGTAAAGGATTTGTTCCACGCCCGAGGAGGTACCACCGCTTACATCAATGTGAAGTCCCAACGGACATTTCCGGTTCTAGTGTATGAGTCGGTTTCCCTTATAAACAAAAATGATGATGGTTCCTCCGTGTACAAAAGATTCCGGAAATAAAATACCCCTATATTCGGATCTCCGGGAGAGGGGTGTGCAGGGGGCGCCGTCATCAAGATTTAACATATTCTTCTCGAATTTATGTGGCCTAGATGCTAACATGAACTCCGTCCACCATTTCCTCCAGGCTAAAAGGCCCCAACTCCTCTTCCTCACCGAAACATAAATGAGTGCCAAAACAGCCACTAATCACCTTATTTTTCCGGAGTATGAGCTCCTTACTTCCTTTAGATTGCACAGAGGTGTGTGAGCATACGTCCGTAGCAATCTACCCTGCACCAGAGTCCCCAATTAGGAATCTGGAAGAAAAGACATACTTTGGATGAAACTCTCTCTCAGAGCTGCAACTAAATTCATCTGTTGCATTTACCGGTCACATTCTGACAACAAGTTTGTGCAGCTCTTCGACTACCTTTCTGAAAAGACCCAGCATCTCATTTCCGAATATCCTTCCTCCGAGGTCACTATTCTTGGTGACTTCAATGTCCATAATAAGGTATTGCTAGGATCTTCACAAACCGATCCACAAGGGAGCGCAGCGGAGGCCTTCGCAGTCAGTAATTCTTTTAGCCAATATGGTTCGGCAACCTACTTACTTTCCTCGCATCCCAACACACAGCTCAAATCCCTTGGATCTTCTTATAAGTACACTTGGAGAACACCCAAATCATCACAACACATATTTCAGAGACCTTACGATCGTTTCGTTGACCAAGTCAACATCTTCAGAGGAAGAAAAATATATAGTATATATATAGTATTTTTCTTCCTCTGAAGATGTTGACTTGGTCAACGAAACGATCGTAAGGTCTCTGAAATATGTGTTGTGATGATTTGGGTGTTCTCCAAGTGTACTTATTAGTGCTCATCACAGGTTCCAGTTTTCACATATTGGATCTTCTTCTTACTACAAAACCTGAATGCTAGAAAACATCAGTCAGCGCCCCCCTTCGTCGCTCAGACCACGGTATGGTCACTGCTTCCTGCGCTATGCAACCCGAGGTCACACAGTCATCACACCCACGTATCGTTTGGCACTACAACTCCGCGAACTGGGACGAAATGCGGGATTACTTTTCCTTATTTCGATGGGCGTCTGTCTGCTTATCTAATATCTCACAAAACGTTAACAAATACATCCAAGCTGGCATGGAATTATTTATTTCACGTACACAGAAAACCTCTTCAGCCACTCAAAAGCCTTGGTTCTCTAAATCCTGTGACAAGAGCAGACTTGAAAAGGTCAACACTCACAAAACGCTTCTACACAATTCCAGCCAAGAAAATCGTCAAGCATTTAACGACAGAATAAACCACTATGCCCGCATTCTTTCTGAGACAAAAATCTCGTTTAATAACCACATTAAAAGCAAAGTTCTCTCAAGCTCTAATGGCAGCAAACCCTTCTGGACTCTTGCTAAATCTGTTGGGAATAATTTCTGCAAGAGCACTTTCCCACCTCTTGTTTCAGGGGATGAAATCGTTTCTACTGCCCTGGGCACGGCTGGACTTTTAGCCTCGTTGTTCGCCGGCAATTCTACTCTCAACCCACCTCCAAATGTTCAACCACCAACAGTCCCCAATGTCGCGCATAAAATGACGGAAATCATTTTCAAAACTAAAAAGGTACGAAATATGCTCTCTTCTCCTAATACCAGGAAAGCCTCTGGCCTTGACGAGATCCCAGCAATTGTTCTCAAAAAATGCGCACCAGTACTTGCTTCTGTCCTGATTCATCTGTTTCAGACATCTTACAATAGAGGCATATTCCTTAGTAACTGCAAAACTGCTTGAGTACAACGCATCCCCAAGAAAGGATGCAAAGTACTTCCTAGCAACTACAGGCCTATTTCTCTCCTTTCAGCCGCATCTAAAGTGATGGAAAAGTATATAAACACCGAATTACTAAAATTTCTTGAAAAACACAGTCGAATCCACGACAAGCAGTATGGATTCCGTCAGTGCAGCTCAACTGCCGACCTCCTTTCCTTTGTCACCCATTCTTGGAACAAGTATATGGAACTACACGGTGAATCCCAGATTGTCGCTCTAGACATATCCAAAGCATTCGAGCAGGTCAGGCACGCAGCGCTGCTTAACAAACTTTCCGCCTATGGCCTACTACCAAAACTCTGTACCTGGACAGCAAATTTCCTCTCCAACCGGAGCATTTCTGTTGTCGTGGATAGCTATTCCTCTAAACTAAATTCAATTAATGCAGGAGTCCCTTATGTCACCTCAATTGCAGAAGCGCCTGCTAAGAAATTAGGTTTCCTCTTCCGGGATCGCAAATACTTTTCACCAGCTAATCTCTATACCTCATATACTTCACAAATAAGGCCAAACCTCGAATACTGCTTCCATATCTGGGGTGCCGCTGCCGCTTCTACACTTGCTACTCTGGACTCCATTCAGTAGAGAGATATACATCTCATCGGTGACCCTTCCCTCACTGAAAGGCTGCCATGCCTTGCCCACTGACGTGCTGTTTGTTACCTCTCTCTCTCTCTCTCTCTCTCTCTTTTATAGATATGTGCACGGGCGCTGCTCAGAGGAGCTTTCTTCGATAGTTCCTCCACCTGCTGTCCCCAACAGATCTACCAGGCGAACAGAGCGAATGCACCCTTTTACAGTTCAGGTCACCGGACATAGAAAATTATGTTATGCCCGCTCTTTTGTCCCGAGGACTTACAAGTTAAGGCCCTTTTGGCACCTTAAAACAAAACAAACTTTATTTTGAAAATTACAACAAGTTTAATTATAATTCAAAACAAAGGAGAAATACACGATATTTAATGTGAAAACACTTTTAATATATTCTAATATAATATTGTACCTTACTTCTATATACAGGGTTTTTCACGATAGCCGTGCATTAGAAGTTTATGAAGTTCCCTGATATTATAAATTTTGAAATTTTGGCAGCGGTCACAATTCGTAATTGTCTTTTATTCTAAAATATTTTCAAGGTCACACCACTTCCGGTTAGACCGGAAGTAGTCATCAACTTTGCTAATTTAAATAGAATGCCCTATTTTTTATTGCATATTAGAATTCTCCATAAAATTTTATGAAGATTTATATTAGGCTTTTCTATCCCTATCTTCAACTGTTCCAGAGATATTGTAATTTTTTTACATTTTTCGGAACTTTTATCCTCATTTATAACACTTTGTATTTCACATGTTTTTAAAGATAAGAGCCTGCAATTTAAAATACTATAACTTCTAGGATGCAGCCTTCATATTACCTACCTAAAGTTTACCTGTATCATACAGAGTGTTTTAAATTTAAAGACCAACTTACACACATTCAATGTTGCAAAAGTCATTTTTTTCAAATGGTACACCTTGTATATTATTAAAAATTCGAGTTCTAAATTTAATTCTATACCGGTTTTATATAGGGTTTTCTATACCTATCTCTTACGAGTAACTTTCTACTAGAGTTTTTAGGTAACAAACTCCTTTTCTAGTGAATATACATTACACTGCAAAATAAAGGCAGCTGTGGCTGCCAGAAAACATAATTTTGACAACACATGAATTCTAAAGCGTCATTGATATTTTAAAGTTAATCTGAGTGTGTTTGTATTAGTCACGTTATAGAAATAATAAGCCAATAAAAATGCAGAATAGTGAAGAGTACTCTAATATGGATATTTTCAATTTATTTTATATTAATGGGGAATACAATCGGATTGTAAGCAGAACATGCAGGATGTTTAACGAGAGGTATCCGACTCCATCGGCAATGACTAGAGGAACATTCTCAAGGATAGAGGAACGATTTAAATTGACTGGAAGTGTCAAAACTACACGACATGATCCAAAGTCAGTAATTGAAAATGAAGATAATGAGATAAAGGTTTTGGCTTATTTTCAAGTTTACCCGCGTAGCTCTATTCCTGTAGCTACTCGAGCTTTGGAAACATCAAGTTCGTCTGTGCATAGAATATTGAAATCTCATAAAATGCACCCACATTCAGAAGTAGTACTACAACGACTTCGACCTGGTGACCATTCAAAAAGAGTGGAATTCTGCGAACACATGTTTCTGAATATTCAACAAGATGATAACTTTCTCTCTAAAATTAAGTGGACCGACGAATCGAAATTTAGAAGGGAAGGAATTGTGAATAGGAGAAATAGTCATTTTTAGGCAAGTGAAAACCCTAATATATTTAGAGAACGACGTTTTCAAACAAATTTTAGTTTTAATGTGCTTTGTATCATTATGGACAATAAGGTCTCTTATGAAATTTACGAAGAAAATATAAACGGTGAAAAGTATTTGGAACTATTAAGGGGATCTGTCCGTAATTTTCTGGCAAGGCTACCACTAGATATAAGGCAAAGCTGCTGGTATCACCTAGACGGCGCGCCTGCCCACTCCACTGGTGAAGTTTACTGGCATTTAACGCAATTATTTGAAGCCAGATGGATTGGGCCCAACGGTCCTTGGAGATGGCGTCTCCGCTCTCTTGATTTAACGCCCGCCGACTTTTATCTCTGGGGGCATATAAAAAGTCAATTGTATGACACAACAGTGCAAAGTAGAGAGGATCTTTTAAATCGTGTAATTAGAGCTTTTAGAGATTTAGATCCAAATGAAATCAAAAGCGCTACTACGAATGAGATGAACCGTAGAATTTTGCAGTGCCTTGACCAAGATGGTCGTCACATAGAACATTTATAGTGATCGTAGCATTTAAATTTGAATTAACTATTTTTTTGGTCTTTGTTCAGTTTTTTGTTTATTGTTAATAATTTTTTTATTATTATTTAAATAATTACATAAAATATTTTTATGAAATCATATCACTTTTGTTATCTGACTGACAATCACAGCTGTATTTGTTGTCTAGTCTAACGTGTACTCTTTAGAAGAGGAGGTTGTTACCTAAAAATGCTAATAACAAGCAACATATGGAAGATAAGTATAGAAAAACTTATATCAAACCGGTGTAGAATTAAATTTAGAACTCGAATTTTTAATAATATACAGGGTGTCCTATTTGAAAAAAAAAACTTTTGCGACGTTGAATATGTCTAAGTTAGTAACTAAATTTAGAACACTCTGTATGACACAGGTAAACTTAAGACATATAATATGAAAGCTCCCTCCCATAAGTTACGAAATTCTAAATTCGAGCATTTTATCTTTGAAAACATGTGAAATACAAACTATTGAAAATAAGGTTGCAAAATCACCGAAATACAGAGAAATCACAATATCTTTGGAACAGTTGAAGATAGGGATAGGAAAGCCTAATATAAATATTCACACAATTTTATGGAGAATTCGAATATGCAATAAAAAACAGGGCATTCTATTTAAATTAGCAAAGTTGATGACTACTTCCGGTCTAACCGGAAGTGGTGTGACCTTGAAAATATTTTAGAATAAAAGACAATTACGAATTGTCACCGCTGCCAAAATTTCAAAATTTAGGATATCAGGGAACTTCATAAACTTCTAATGCACGGCTATCGTGAAAAACCCTGTATACACTTGATTATGCCTATCTAACATTATAAAATAAAACAACTTAACCTAGATAATTATGTTAACTATAATTAATCAGCGCTTTTCTTATTTCCGCGGTGAACGACTGCTTCCATCCTATTGCTACACTAATGCGTGATATCAGTACAGCATTATACAGGGTGCTGTAACTTGCGGCTGTTGAACTTTAAAAAGTTTTCTTCAAATAAGTGCAAACAAGACCCCCTATTCGGGTTAGTTTCAGTTTTTATCTGTTTACATATATACAGGGGACGCATTTCTACGATAAAGCTCAATATAATTGTTTCAATACAAGATACGAGAAAAAATGGTATACGTTAATTATAAGGTGTCTTGACCTGCATTTTACAAAATTATTTTGACAACCACAGGATGGCTCATAAGTCGTTGGTGATACCAAAAAATTTTTTTTCGAACATCACTTATATTATCGCTTTTTTGCATTTTTTAGCGGCATAAGGTGCTTCTTTGTAAAAACAAAAAAAATGGAGGCGCAGTAAGTGCGTTTTGGTAGCGAATTTGAAATACTGCAAATTTCAATAACTCCATTTGCTATTAATCTAAGGTTCGTTGTCTAGGATACCAGTATTTTCGGAAACATTTAAAGTTTATTTTCAGAATCTTTTTTGTACGTTTTGAAGCAATAAGTTATTTTAATAAATACGGTACATTGTTTCTACTATATAGGCTATACCGGTAACCATAATTATGCGTGCTTAAATTAAAGACATATTTGTATTAAAATAATTTTTATGAAAACTCACTTCCGTAACGCATTTGCTGCATCCAGACTTTTTTCTTATGGAAATACTCTTTATAAAAATTCTATAGCATAAGCCACTTGCTGCGACCTGAAGTTTTCCTATCTAATTTTTACTGATAAAAGACACCTATCTTTTAAAAAATAAAGCCTTATAAGGACACTTTCGTGTACTTCCATTTAGTGCTTGTTCCTTCGGAACACTGTCTTGTTTCTCTTCCAATCGACAAAATAAAATTCCGTAACAACCTTTTTCTTCCTCTTATTTTGCCTCTTGGTGGTTCGAGTTAACGAGTCAACAAGTATCTTAAATGGGAAACCGAAATTCCTGAACTAAGTGACATCAAGTGTGTGTAAGAGGGAGCGAGACCGCACCAGGAAGGTGGGGGAGGAGTGTAAGTTGAGGGAGTTGTGGCAAGAAACGCCAGCCAAGCAGTCAGGAGAGTTGTTAATTACTAGCGCCAGTTCTGCACGTTCCCTGCAACACCCTGGAGGACTGGATAGCTAGAGAGTGGAGTGGCTGAGGTGAACGTTTCACCTTACGGCCCGACCTGCGTCTACGGTTTTACCTAATGCGTATATTAAAGCCCGCGGTGGTATTCATCACTTGAACCGTCTCCCCCTGCTGCCAGTGTGTCGCTTAGCCCCGCATTTGTCACGACGACACCCTCTATGAAGATATGTGCATCTCATAACGTCTCCGGTTTTGACAGTCCCGCGGCTTGTTTCTTACATAATATTACCTTGAAAGGCTTTCACAATATTGGGTAGATGCTTCAGCGCAAAAAGGCTATAATTAGAGATTTTTTTTTGTTTCTGCCATGTTGTAAATCAATATTACGAGAACGGATTCTTATGCTCCTCGACTGACCTATTTATAGGTACAATAATAATTACACACGGTGGTAATTTTTAACTGATTCACTATTGGGATCTACCAAACCAAGGCAGATACACAGTCGCTTGAATTGAAATTCGTGCGCGATTTTATGCTTATTTAAATATGAAGAGAAATTATAGGTAGCTCATTTCACTGAAATACCTGGAAAAAACTAAAAAGTTGCATTATTTATTTGTTCTGGTATTTTTTAGTGAATTTTCTTTAAAAAATTCACTAATGAGGAGATCCCGACTTTTGAATAAAAAAAAATTCTTCAAATGAGCGGTAATTAGGCCCCCCAGAACACATATCGTACTGTGGGTGTCGACAAGGAGGAAAGAGGCAACTTGTTAATTCTGGACTTGAAGGTTTGGAGGTTCGGAGGAGAAGGAAAAACATGTACCGGCAAGGAGTGCCACAACTTGGAAGTCGTTGGGACAAAAGAGCGGGCATAACAAGATGTTCTATGTCTGGTGACCTGGACAGTAAAAGGGTGCATTCGCTCTGTTCCCCTGATATATCTTTTGGGGGCAGCAGGTAGAGGAACTATGGAAGAAAGCTCCTCTGAGCAGTGCCCGTGCAGATATCTATGAGAGAGAGAGAGAGAGAGAGAGAGAGAGAGAGAGAGAGAGAGAGAGAGAGAGAGAGAGAGAGAGAGAGAGAGAGAGAGAGAGAGAGAGAGAGAGAGAGAGAGAGAGAGAGAGAGAGAGTTCACCAACGGCACGTCAGTGAGCAAGTGATGGCAGCCAGTTGGTGAGGGTAGGGTCACCGATGAGACGTATAGCTCTCTTCCGAATGGAGTCCAGCATAGCGAGTGTAGAAGCGTCAGCGGTACCCCAGATTCGGGAGCAGTATTCGAGGTTTGGCCTTATTTGTGAAGTATATAAGGTATAGAGATTAGCTGGTGAAAAGCATCTGCGAGCCCGGAAGAGGCTAATTTCTTAGCAATGTTGGTGCCAATTGAGATTTCGATCCACAGAAATGCCAACAAGTGAAAAGGACTCATGTGATGTGTCTAGTGCTGGTGTACCTACTACTTCCCCAGTCTGGTATTTTTTGGAGATCCACAGGGACAGAACCCTCCATGAGTCTGCGATCCTTATCTGATTAGGCTAAAGAGACAGGCTTAGAATATTGTACATTTGAGTGGAGGGTGTTGTCGTCAGCGCAACTGTGAACTTGGTTGGAGGTGCTAGAGAGAAGGTCATTGATGTGGAGAAGAAACAAAACAGGGGCTAACTGAATCTTGAGGAACGCCTGCATTAATTGTATA
Source organism: Tillus elongatus (assembly GCA_964006375.1). Taxonomy (NCBI): domain Eukaryota; kingdom Metazoa; phylum Arthropoda; class Insecta; order Coleoptera; family Cleridae; genus Tillus; species Tillus elongatus. The sequence goes on along the minus strand of OZ023264.1, from coordinate 10,339,001 downwards.
CAGTTTAGAGGAATGGCCATCCACGACAACTGAAATGCTCCGGTTGGAGAGGAAATTTGCTGTCCAGGTACAGAGTTTTGGTGGTAGACCATAGGCCGAAGGTTTATTAAGCAGCGCTGCGTGCTAGACCTGGTGGAATGCTTTGAATATGTCTAGAGCGCCAATCTGGGATTCACCGTGTAGTTCCATAGACTTGTTCCAAGAATGTGTGACAAAGGAAAGGAGGTCGGCAGTTGAGCTGCGCTGACGGAATCCATACTGCCTGTCGTGGATTAGACTGTGTTTTTCAAGAAATTTTGGTAATTCGGTGTTTATACACTTTTCCATCACTTTAGAGACGACTAAAAGGAGAGAAATAGGCCTGTAGTTGCTAGGAAGCGCTTTGGATCCTTTCTTGGGGACGGGTTGTACTCGAGCAGTTTTCCAGTTACTAGGGAATATGCCTCTATTGTAAGATGTCTGAAACAGACAAGTCAGGACAGGAGCAAGTACTGGTGCGCATTTTTTGAGAACAATTGCTGGGAACTCGTCAAGGCCAGAGGCTTTCCTGGTATTAAGAGAAGAGAGCATATTTCGTACCTTTTTAGTTTTGAAAATGATTTGCGTCATTTTATGCGCGACATTGGGGGCTGTTGGTGGTTGAACATTTGGAGGTGGGTTGAGAGTAGAATTGCCGGCGAACAGCAAGGCAAAAAGTTCAGGCTTGCCCAGGGCGGTAGAAATAATTTCATCCCCTGAAACAAGAGGTGGTAATGTGCTCCTGTAGAAATTATTCGCACAAGATTTAGCAAGAGTTCAGAAGGATTTGCTGCTGTTGAAGCTTGAGAGGACTTTGTTTTTGATGTGGTTATTAAACAAGTTTTTTTGCCTCAGTAAAACTGTGAAGAATCCGCCGCAGGTCACCCATCTTCTGCCATATACTTATGGACACATCATTTGTGATTTGATGTAGCGCATTCTGACATTAAAGTTTGCGTCCTGTTTATTATATATTTTTATGATCTTGTATTTAAAATATTTTGCAACAAACAGATCATCGCTAAAAACAACACTGTTTATTTTCTAGAGTCAAGGGCGTATTTTTCTCCGCCCTTCATAAAACAAATAGAGGAGTTTACTAGCTTGTGAATCATCCACCTCGTTGCGGCTTTGAATTACGTATCACCTTCAGCAACAATAACTTCTCGACGACTCTAATTTATATCACCTTTCGTAATTCTACTCCCTCATCTCGCTATAACGATAGGGTTATTAGAGAAACTTGAACTCAACGAGATCTACTGCTTGGAGGTGTGTCTTTTGTAGCATTTCTTAGTATTTTCTTGGTGAATATGATACTTTCCAAATACGAGACATATACAGTGATTGTAAATAGAGAAGGTGTTATTCATAAAGTTTCTAGACGACTTTTTTTCCCGCGTTTGATCTAGATACACAAAGAGAAGTTGCCTGGCCAAAATGCTATTGAAACGTATTATATACTTTAAAAAAATATTATTTCTAGACACAAAGGCAAATGATTCTATACATGTTGTTGCTATTATATTACAGAGTCGTTGCTTATGTTTTCTAGGGCGTTAACGGCAAGAATGGTCTAGTATTACATCTGCGTTAGGAAAATTCTAAACGGTTAGGCTATTTGACAAAGAAAAATTTCGGGACGCGGCAAGTGCGTTATAGTAGCGAATTTTCATTATAATTGTACACTCCTATTATACGGCATATTAGTAAATTGATACTTTTAATTTACGCAGCCTTTAAATATTGATTTTGGAGGTTCTAGTAGGCGTATATTTGACAAATTATTTCAAAAGTGTTACCATCGATTTCTCTATTATCGAAAAAATCTTGTGTTCTGACTCCTTTTGAGAAAAATGCACAAAACTCGATGACTGATCGATGACTTTCGGTTGTAGTTTTTTTGTAAGTGCAAGTGAGTGTAATTTTGCCGCATATTCTGTCCAATTTGGTTGCATTCTATTGAGGTATAAGTACTATTCTGGTAATGCAATTCCTTTAATGCCACACTGAGAGTATGTAGGATCAATCAAATTTCAAGTTACTTCAGATAACTCAAAAGATAATGGGCCGATTTTGATAAAATTTGGCACGTACCTTTCTTTTGTAAATGGATTTTGCTGAACGCAAAGTTATAATCTTTCCATAATTTGTCTATGCGTAGCAGCATGGATCATCTCCCGATCAACATTCCGACATGCATCTAATATCCTTTGTTGTAGATTGTGAACGCTAACTTTAGGATTTATGCTAAAATCTAAATAGACTTAGTAGTTGATGTAGCCCCAAAAAAAATAGTCCATGGGAGTAAAATCTGGGGACATTGCAGGTCATCGTATTTGGGCATTTGTACCTTTATCATTAGGGCAAAACACTTGGTCCAAATAGTCCACAACTAACCTGCTGTTGTGAGCTGAACATCCATCGTGCCGAAAAATAATCCTAGGTTGGACATTTAGTGGAATATTATCCAACCAATCGTCCCGATGGGTGTTTAGGTGATTGACGTAAGTCGTTCCGTCTAAATTTTCCTAAAAAATACGGGCCCCATCAATCTATTATCTAATAGCCCACACCATACGTTGGTTTTGTATTCAGCTTGTTGGTTCCTCGAAAAAACCAAGTGTAGATTTTCCGTTGCTCATCTTACACTGTTATGCTTATTCAGCACACCATTATTTGTAAACTTTGACTCATCCGTCTAAAGAATATGACTTAAAGTTTTATGATCTTTATTTAAAGTTTCATTCACCCAATACGAAAACTCTAAGCGGCTCACATAATCGCCATCTCTGAGGCCTTGGACAAAATGACACCGGTAAGGCTTATAATTATACATTTTCATTATTCTGCGAACACTTTTATTTGAAATATCGGTTACTGAAGCTAGTCGTGTAGCTGATAAACCTGTGTTTTCTTGCAAATGAAGTGAAGTATTTTACGAAACTTCTTCATTGGTAATTGGCTTTACGTGGGTTTTTGGCTGATTTCCTATTACACTACCGAATTGTGAAAATGTATTGTAAATACGCAGAAATGATCAATAATCCGGGTGTCGTCGCTCTGGGTACCCATCCCTATATAATTATTGTAACAATTAGATGGAAACTCAGTGTCAATGAACAAAAAAATATACCTGTACCTTCGAGATGCAAGGGTCGCCACTTTTTGGCATTCAATATAAGTCTCCAACATTTCCTTTCTCTCCTGAACTGAATAATCCATACTGAATGCAGACATCGATTAATTACTGTATTGACAAAAATAATCCAATACACGTAGTTACACTATTTTGTTGTTAAAATAGTGAAATAGCGTTATTATTTTTAATAAAAGTTCAGTAGTTTGTTGCTAGGCAACAACTTGAACGTTTCAGTGATAATTATTTTAAATCGGAATTATTCTGAGTATGTAAATCTATGCTGCTACCCTTAGGCAAATCATACAAAGATTAGACTTGTTATTAAAACTGTTATTTTGCTAACTAGTTGATTATTTCAATTATTTGAAATTTGTCGTTTATGTATAAAATTAATGTGGTACTATTATTTTTATTTAATTTTTGTTGTTTATAAATTAAGTTAAAAATAAATTTCACCATACAATTATCTGAAAACGATGTAACAATTTACAAAAAAAATGCCATGTCTATGATTCTCATTAAAAGCTTGTACAAATTATAATTCACCTTTAGAAAGAAGAAAGCCCAGACGTTTACAAATGATCCATCAGTTTGTGTTGATCCAGTCAATTGAACCCCATCAAATATGGTATTGGGAAAAATCTTACTAAACCCTCTATCTGATGCCGTAGTCATATACAGGATGTTCCATTTGAAATATTCGAGAAAAATTGAGCTTTGTAAAATGTAACACTCTATATAAGTCGATATTTCTGCAAATTATATAATCATATTTTGTTATGCTACATTGAGTCAAGGTAATACCAGATCTTGACAGGTTTTGCGACGACATGGCAGCACTGTCGTGTTGAGTCGGAATAAAATTTCGGACAAACATTAAAATTACATCTAAACCATTGATTCCAGGCCCCTTTGCTTTACCAAAAAATAAAACAAAATATAGGGTGTCCCATTAAAAAAAATAAAGTTTGGTGTGGCACAGAGAAACTGAATACTCTGTATACATGAAACTAATTTCCGGTTATGCGGAACGCTGGTATATCCATGGATACGAAATTTGACATTTCAAGGTAGAGCGGTTGTGAAGATAATTATGAGAACCTCGGTGGTTCAGGGGTAAGAACGTGTGCCTCTGAACCGAAGGGTACTGGGTTCGACCCCAGGGTACTCCTTTCACTTTTTCAGTACAAACTGTAAAATTAACATCAATCGAGGTTCTGGCATTGTATTTGAGCAAGTTGAATGTCTGCACGTTCCGCCCTTCAGAGGGGGCGTAAAACCGTCGGTCCCGTGTCCATGCGATGTTGGGCACGCCAAAGATCCCTACCCTCCTTACAAAAAGGCAGGGTTTCGGCAAAATTTCCAGGATAGTGAGGTGAAACTGCTCCCTGGCGTCGGTGATTGGCCATAGTCGCGGAAATAGGCCGACGTTAAAGAAAAAAAAGATAATTATGTGATCCTCTCAACTTGTCGGACCCTGTATATTGAATAATAAAATTTAATTTGAGTCTACACAGTTTCCTTCGTAGTGAGCCCGGGAAATTTTGGCGCTTACTTTGTACAATAAAATCAAAAGAGGTGTTGCGACAAGGTGATGTCGCATTTAAACTGTGATATTAATTGAGCCGTTTATAAGTAAAGTATTAAGGCATTGTGGTTTGGTATAGTTAGAAGATACCTTCCAACTTTAAGATGTTATAATTCCCCACCCCCTCAAGTGACGGGCAGCATAATTATGAACGTATTTTGAGACACAACACAAGCTGCTTAACGAGCCTATAATACCGTGTGTGTCTCAAACCGCTAACGCCTTGCCTTAGTTAAATATTTATAAAGCAATTCAACATCCAGAACACTCTAAGATGACAGCCGACATTCTTCCTTCTAATGGTTAGCTACAACATTGTGATGTAAATTGTTTACACCTGACAAATTGGTGCAGATATTTCACCTAAATTACCGAAGCACTACCGACTGCATAAATAATTCGGCAAAGGCGGTAAATAATATATTCCGATATAATGAGGAGCGCCTATGGTAGTTGTGTTAGAGGGGAACAATAAGAGCTGGATTTTTTTAATAATTGACAATATTTAAAGAGCATGTCGCATTTACCTAATGTCATAGTGGATTCGATTCTTTTGTAAATTTTGTCTTTATCTATAAACGAAAGAGAAATGTAATTCAGCAGAATCTATGATGATAAATTTGTGGTGATAATTTTAATGTAAATTTAAAAAAAAATACTCAAATTTGGTCTCAGGCTGTAAGAATATGATTACTTAAATAGCGGAAACGCATTGAGTATAAAAAACTTAGTCTGCAAGTGCGTTATGGTAATGAATTTTCATTATTTTTTCTTCAATATCTAAGTAGGCGTTGATCTGACATGTCTAAGACTTGCAGATTATCTGGACACTTTTTACAGAGTAATCCTTTTGTGCTATTCTCAACTTTGGATTGTCATTTGTTTTTGAGCTACAGGTATTAACGTTTGTTTTTCTTATGGCAGCCATATTGGATTTTTTGCTCGTGCGATAGCCAGTTAAAATAGCTTTCCAATGATGTACAACATGCTTGAGAAATCTTGTAATTGCACTGACAATTTTGAGAAAAACCGTTTTGAGGATAGTAGGCTATGAAAGCCAATACCAGACAACAAATGACAAAAAAAGTGTTCAAAAAGAAGTAGGCTATAAATTTTAACAATAGACTTCTACTTTTCCGTAGTGATTCACGATAAAAAAAATAGGAACTTTGAGCACACCAATGAATCGGCCCATTATTACAAATGATATTTTACATTACAACATTATCCTAAATCAGTGTTATAATTTAATTAAATAGGTAAACCTAGTAAAGAACTAAATTAACTAACAGAACTTCATAAAAATCAGATTAATAATTTACGAAGACGCCTTTGAAAATTGTTTAATTTTTAACGTGAGTCAACTGAAAAACAACAGAAGGAAGGTTGCTATGGATATAACACTATCGCGACAATGAAGAATACTGTCATTTCTAATTATCTGAACAATCTGATGTGTATTTAACACGTTGCTTAAAATTTTGTAGTAAATAGTTTGTTTCCTGTTTATTTTAAATATTATTCAACAATATGTTCAGTAATGAAGAATAGTTTGACATGTTGGAATGTTATATTCATTCTAACCGAAATAATGAGGCAGCTGCAAATTCATATCAAAACAACTATCCAGAAAGACGACAAGCAAACACCAAAATATTACGCAGGATAGTGACTAATTTATTGAACGTCGGTAGCTTCCACGCAAAGAAACTACGAATGCTTGGAAATGAAGAAAGAAATAATGCCGTCTTACAGGTTTCAAACGAAAACCCTCCGCAGTCTGTTCGGTTTTACAGTGAATAAAACAAAGTCATTACCATCCATACACACTTACAATCGTACAAGGCTTAAATGTTGACGATTACCCTAAGCGACTTCAATTCTGCAGATGGTATCAAGGATAATGTCAGCAAGATGAAAATTTTCATTTTAAAATAATATGGCCTGTGTTGGGGCCAGTTCTGTTCTCCATCTATATTAATAATTTACTAGAGAACAATAACCTAGAGTGTTCGCCTATAGCATATGCTGACGATACTGTATTGCTGTTTGATAGAGAAGAATATGACTTAGTTATTGAGAGATGAACAAATGCTATGAAATTACTTCTGGATGATAACTTGCTCTCTTTAAACGTAAGTAAAACAAAATATCCGACAGTTTCTCCTACCAACGCGGCATTATCTGCAGACTTAGATTTAAATGTGATGGGGAGCGTTAAACACATTGAAAGATCAAAAAGTATTAGTTATCTTGGTGTGGTTGTTGATCAACAGTTCAAGTGGCATGATCATAGTGATTATATTAACAAAAGGACAAGAAACTTAATCAACAAATTCTACTCACTGGGGAGTGCACCTACAATAAAAAAAATCAACTTATGTTATATAGATCACTGGTTGGGTCGTTATTCTTGTATGGCATATTTCCCTGGAGTGTATGTTATGAGAATGCTCTTTCCTCCCTGCAGATCACACAAAATTTTATACTAAGGGTCATTTATAAAAAAGATGTACAATACCCGACTAAATTGCTGTACAACTGTTTCACAGTTTAAAATAGAGACATTACTAAAATTTATATGTCAGTTTGGAACTTTTCAACTTCACTCAAATTTATTAAAAGGTTTTTTCATGTTTGTTATTGAATAATTAGTTTAGTCAAACACACGTTATTTGTAAGTATTCTAAACTTTTATATTTTTCCTATGTAAATTGTATACTTTTTCTTTCCATGTTGTAGCCTTGAGAATGGAATACCTTTTTTCAGAAAGCTCGGCATATAATAAAGAGTTTTATTTTGCAACTGACGGATTTCCCACAATTTTTTGATAAATGACAACATTACCGTCACAAAAACCTAATACTATATATATATATATATATATATATATATATATATATATATATATATATATATATATATATATATATATATATATATATATATATATATACGTATCTATATATAAACATATAAAAAATGAATCTAACAGCGGATATGTGTTCTAGGGGCCCAAATAGCGCTCATTTGAAGATTTTTTTTCAAAGTTCAAAAGTCGGGATCTCGTCGTTAGTGAATGTTTTAAAGAAAATTCACTAAAACAAATTTACGTCTGCCATAAGTTAATCGCATATAATGGTAATTACTCAGAGATTATGACTTACCAGTAATCTTGCATCATCCACCAATAGTCATCCACACATAACCATACGCCCGCACACGTATGTGCATACACAAACACAGATCTAGCATGTGTGATAATTGATGTCACCAGATCTAATTCTCAGTCAATGCTGCGTACCGTATTAATCATATTTAGTGTAGGTGTTAATCTGAGTGTATAGCACAGTCCTCCTTAACAATGAGAAACCGAATTGATTTCGTTTACATGCTCCCATACATCTGCTGGTCAATTACAACAGGTCAGATGTTAGATGTATTCCCATTCAGCCTTCACATATGATAATTTCTCGCAGATTTCAAGTTTTGTATGCAATATCCCATAGGGTTCGTGGATTGACTATCTTATTCCGTAAATATTAGATTAGCTGTGTCATTAACTTTATGATAATAGACTATTATTAAAAGTCCGGACGGAGAAAGTGCTTTATGGTAGCGAATTATCGTAAAAATGCTTTTAATGTCAAATATGTCTTTTTAAAATAATGACATTCGGTTGGCAGTATAACTTATATATTAGTAACAATCTACCGTATTTCATTAAAATAGCTTTGTCGTTTCAAAAAGTACAAACATTTTCCGAAAATAAACTTTAAAAGTTCTAGAAAAAAACTGGTCCGATTTTCCTAGACAACGAACCTCTTTAAGTGGTTTACACACCTGCCAGGATATAATTATTCACAAACAGCTTTAGGACCAAAATTGAAAAAAAATTAATTAAAATGTGCAAAAATTTCTTTGACAGAAAATCACCATTTTTTTTTAAAAAGAAATTGCTTTCAGTAATGTAACACTAAATTATATTTTTCACAAAAATTCGACAACTTTTTTTTTACAATAACTTACTAAACATTTATTATTAATTACCAACATATCACAAAAATCTTACAAAAATAAATTCCACAGAAACACTAAAAACATTTCTGCGAAAACTTTTAAAATTGAGAGTGCCTGTATACGGCAGCTTGATTTTTTTCAAAGAGTAATACAAACAAAAAGCTCTCTGAATGCGTCATTTATATGGGGCTGCGCTACCTATTGACGAAAACACCGTTTCACAATTTACGATATGTGTTTGAAATTTGTTCCAAAAACGTGAAGAGTTGCAAAACAGTTGAAATAACTTAAAAACGATGAACGATATGAATTTTTTTTCTTACAAACATGCATTATAATTTGCTGGAAAACACAAAAATGCAATAAAATAAGGGGCTGTTCTATTAAAAAAAGAAAGTGTGTATCACCAACGACTTATAGGCCACCCTGTGATTGTCAACATAAGTTTATAAGATGCAATTCGAGATACCTTATAATTAACGTAGATACGTTTTTGCCATGTGTTGTATAATAACGGATATATTGAGCTTTTCCGTAGAAAAGCTTCACCCTGTATATGTGTAAGCACACAAAAACTGAAACTGACTCCGTATATGGGTTTTTGGGTTCTGGTTCGCGCTTATTTGAAGAACTCTTTTTAAAATTCATAGGTCTTCTCAATAACGAATTTTTTCTACGAAAATTTGCTAAAATATACACTATTAAACCATAAACTCTATAGCTGAAACTACTGCCGAAGCATCAGAAAAAGCGTAATATTTTAGTAAAGTGAAGAACAATGATGGTTCAAGCTGAATCTTAAGGCTTTGCAAAACACACTTCTTACGACATATCGTCTACATAATCCGTATTTATTCCAAACTCGTCTGAAAATTGCAAATTTTGACGTTTCAACTCGCGACCTTGACGTTTGAAGAAGACAAATTATCAAATATTCAAAATATTTTTTCTGCCACTTCTTGACGTTCTTGCGTCAAGAAAACTTAACCGTTGTATGTAATATTCAATTGGTTTTGTTAATCACACAAAATATTTTGTTCTTGTGCTTTCCTCTGATCACCAGTGGCACCCAAATTTTTTTCCTAGGAGGCCAAAAATTTTTTTCTTTCAAATTAGAGATCTGAATTTTGCCATGTAGGGTAAGTTGGATAGTAGAAACGTATATGCCATATTTGGTTGTCGTAGCTCTGTTATTTTCGGAGATACGAAAATTTTCCGAAGGAAAACCCAAAATTTGCCCGGGAAAACTGGTCAGATTTTCCTGGCTAACGAACTTCTCCAAGCTACTTACAAAAGATAGGCATATATATATATATATATATATATATATATATATATATATATATATATATATATATATATATATATATATATATATATATATATATATAAACACAATTCTCCCCATTACTGAATTATTTGTTTTACCAAAAATTCGCTAATAAGTACACTTGGAGAAACCATATCACTACAACATATGTTTAAAAAACCTGACGATCGTTTCACCAACCAAATTAGCGTTATCAGAGGATTAATAATTTTAAATATCTTCCATCTATGGCTCTGCTTATATTCTTGCGCTGGTAGTCGATCCGTAACAATACAGAATGGTCCAAAAATAAAAAATGAACATATTTCGTTTGGTGGAAATACCTACATTATTTTATTATCCATCGGACGTGCTTCTGCTGGTCTTTCTCATGAAGTGATCTATCAGCCGACTTACCATAGGCGGTGGTGCGAAGTTGATCCATTTTTATTATTACTATATTTAGCAATATATATATATATATATATATATATATATATATATATATATATATATATATATATATATACTTTCGAAAGCGCTTAGCTGTCTCGGTTGTCCAGCATTTTTCATCAATTTTAGCGTATTCTTATCTACGTGGTGATTGTTATCCCAAATATTCCGGGCAACGGAAGATCTATCTATAGTACCGTATCTTAATTCTGTTAAATGTTCATTAAATCTAATTCCAATAGATCTCTTTGCTTGTACGACGTATTTGAGGTCACAATCTTTAAAACTGATTTCGTAAATTCCCGACATTTGAGTGGTACTATCCTTGTTTTTTGGGTTAGCTGGCGAGCTTTTTAAAATATTTTTTGTCGAAAATATTAGTTGCAAATTGGCATTCCTAAAAATGCTATACTGACCCCTCATGATTCGTGGTTCAAATGACAAGCAAATTTTTTTCGGCTTTGTCTTTCCTAAAAGTTGTTGATTCCGCTAACGTTAACTTTGCTTTCTGTTTGTTGATTAATTTCTCCACTTGTCAAGCAGTGCATCCCTTATATTCGGCTACGTTTTTAATACATCCTAATTCTTTGGTATATCTATTAGAGTATTTTCTTTAAAAAATTCACTAATGTGGAGATCACGACTTTTGAATTTTGAAAAAAATTTCTTCCACATATTCGGGCTCAATTTCAATTTTTATATGTTTAAGTATATATATATATATATATATATATATATATATATATATATATATATATATATATATATATATATATATATATATATATATATATATATATATATATATATATATATAGTGTCCCAAAAGTCGTAAACCAAACGTCACACAAAGATAGGCTAGCTCAAGCCCTTTCAGAAAAACCCTACATGATATAATGAAAAAGTTTACGGTTTTCAAGATGTTGACAATTTTATAAAAAAAATTAGAATTATCAAGTTGTAAGATATTTTTGAAACATAATTCGAAAATCTTGGTTCGCTGCATCATCGCGGGGGTTCTCCTCCACCTTCTGGATGCCTATAACCACCCCCAATGCATAAAAAAGAACAATGTAAACAAGAAATATTTTTTGAGACCAACCCCCAAGAAAGTTGCGGGACCTGCGGTGAATAAGGCTTCTGGGCGAAGTAAACAGGATTTTAAGGAAGTATAGCTGCAAAATGGGTAAAATGCCGCTTATAGAGGTCCAACTAAGCTGGTTTTTTCGCACTTTCTGCTCACTTTTTATCTTCTTCCCCGCCTAGCAGCCCTATTAACTCCTGGTCCCGTAACTTTTCTGTGGGCTGCTTGCAAGAAAATTTTCTTGTGGCATGTGCATCCAGAAAGGGTTCTAAGCATGTTTCTGATTTTTTTCCGTGTCCTTGTCTGCAAATTTACCGAAAATGTAATTTTCATTTACAAAAGGAATATACCTGCCAAATTATACACGTGGCAGGTATTTTAGCTTATTAATCGCTGGGACGATCATGTTTTATTCAACGCAATCGAACCTGTTTCTGCTAACAAAATAACACAAAATGTTTTTCAAAACAAATTTGTAGTTATTTTTTAAACTTAGTACACACCCTGCCTTTATATGGATTTCAATATTCTAGTTTACTGGGAAATTGAGTTATCACCATTTGAAATATTTTAACGAAAATTCGCTACCATAACGCATTGCTGCACCCAAAGCCTTTTCAACATATATTCACTATTACTGATTAGTAACACAGTAGCTAGATGTATTGATTAATAACCTGAATCTGAGGCACACAACCACTTTCATATTTGTTTGGTTGGATGTTAGAATTATAATATTATACTACAGTCGACGGCCGAAGGAATTTATTAAAGTTAGGGTAAAATTAAAAGTTGGATTATTATTTACCTACTCCTGCTTGTATTAACCCTTGGATATAGGTAGTTATTTTATATTGTAAGATTCTAAGGTATTAGCGGAGTCGATTTCGATGTTATCTTCTTCTCCTGCTTCTTTGTTAATGACGTCCGTTGGTTAGAGTTTATGCTTAGAACGCACACGTTTTTCTCATGAGTCAGTTAACAAATGACAAATAGTTGTGTGGTCAGATTAAACTAGTGGAGGAAGATGGCTTTTAAATACCGTGACACTTCCATTGAAATTTTTATTTATTAACATTTTTCTATCTTCAGATTCAGATGAGAGTTGTCGCAAATGGCAACCCCGCTGATTGTTTATTGTGACCTACTTCCGTAGCCTCTCCGTTTAAAACTTGATTTGGAGATTTTGTTTGCAATGACAGAGACACCATGCCTATCTGACCTTCTCTAACATTATAGCCATCCACTCAGAGGTAATTTCAGGTCATATCGTAGATTATGTACTTTTCGACTAATCCAAGCTATTAACAAGGCGATGGGGATTTTCAACTTTGGTTTTAATTGGTCAAGTATCGGTTGGATACATACTATATATATATATATATATATATATATATATATATATATATATATATATATATATATATATATAAACTTTCTAACTGATCTTGGATTTGGGTTTTAGGGGCCCTAATTCGCCCCAATTTGAAGAAAATTTCCAAAAGTCTTACATCGGTACTTCTCTATAGGTGAATTTTCTTAATGAAAATCACATTCTGCTGGATACAGAATCATGGTGCAACAACAAGACAACATCCCTTCTAAACTGTTATTATGACCTGGTTGTAGATGAATAAATATAAAAATGATACTTACTGTCTCAAATATTAGACGGAACTAGACGAACATGATTTACTGATTCTTATAAAAAAGAGCGTTGAAATTTAAAACCCAGAAACATATCAAAACAATTTTTATCCGCAAACAGGTAAGAAGGATCATCTATAAATTTAACTGGAAATTGTACTCTAATAGTAATTTTCTAAGGGACGGCGTATTTGTGAGTTGAACGTGAGAGCTAAGGGCTGACGACAAGTCGTAGTGACAGAGTAATATGTTCACCTTGCCATAGCAGCATGGCCCTTACTCTAATTTACGACCTAGTGTTTCTCTTGTGTGGTTTAACTCGAGCTGCAATAGCTGTAATGGTGCGCCTTATATACCTAAATACATTGCCTAACATCTTAGCTAAGAAATAACAACATTGCCAGATTTACATGACGGGACAATCAGACACATGATTCGTAATTTGCAAAGAGCATCAAAATTTGTAAGACTGGATAATGTAGAAGTAGTAATGTTTCACACAATATTAGCTTTTTAATCACTCAGGTTTCCAAGCAGTAAGTGTAGCGTCATCTACTTCTCCGTATCTTAGCTTGCTTTAATTCAAATTTGTTTCTGTAGTTTTTCTATTTCTTGCTGATTCATTTTTGCCTTTTTATGAGGTAGCTTATGAGAGGCAAATGTGTTTCGGATGCCCAAATAGACGGCGCGTGGATTGCCACTCCAGGAGGCTATAGCTTGATTTGTTTACAAGCCATGATTACACGAGTCATGTGTGCCACATGAGCCGTCTATCATCTAGATTTTGTTACTCCTCACACTAGCCGGTTCAGTATTTAATGTACGTTTATCTCTGAAAAGATTTATTTTAATGCCGACTTGTTCAGTTCCTTTAGGTTGTCCAGCTTTAACAACACACTGCTGCATCCTAGGCTCGCGTAATCCCGTAATGTCAGCCACTACAAGTCTGCCAGGTACACGGCTCGGGGAGCACAGATCGACGATAGGCTCGCCATATCACGCGTATCTGAATCTTTAGACATCATTAACTTAATTGCTGTGCCACAAGTTCGGTGTTAACTCGCTTCTTGAAGCGTTGAATATTGTATGTCTTAGTTATGCCTGTCGCGAGAGCATTCCAAAGCTTAAATGCTCTAAGAAAGAACAAGGATTGGTAACGAACCGTGCTTTTTTCCAACAAAACCAGTTTATCGAATTAGACTTTTTTTCCTCCCTTTGGGCTCGTCCGCGTCTTTACCGCCCCGATAGCACCGCAGCCTTTGGCTTATTGTGCATGCGCTTTGCCTTTTCTACTCCATCCATTGCAAAATCACCGCCCCATTTTATGCAAGTGTCTCTTGACGGCCATGTGTCCCGTCAAGAGTCCTGTTATGTTCCTGGGCTGTTCTCTGGTAAGATTTAACAGCTCCACAGCTCTCTTTGAACTGGCGTTCTCAATTTCTGACTTCTCAGGTCTGAGCCCTGAACAGTTTGCCCAGTACACCTTATGTTCGTTTCTGACCCATGACTTAATGGCTCCCCTGGCAGTGCTTTCCGTCACGCCCACGACCGGTTCTGGTCCCATAAATGGTTCTGCTGACCCTGTCCTCGCGAGACTGTCAGCTTCTTCATTGCCTTTGACCCCCGAGTTATCCGGCAGGGTGGCCTCATTCTGCCCAGCCAGGCCGCTCGTGTCGTTTCGGCATTCACTTACCAGCTTGGAATTTACCCGCGGGCTACTTAGGGCCTTAAGGCCTGCCTGGATGCTTGTGGCTATGAGGTCCCGCTTGTTGGTGTAGCCTTTCCTCTTATTCTCTCGCATGCAGTGCAAGATGGTGTACATTTCGGCCTGAAAGATCGTTGCATGAACTCCGAAGAAAATACTGTGACTTACCCTCGGTCTATCAGAATAAAAGCCTGCCTTAATTGCAGGCTAGTCTGTATAGTCCCAGTCTGGCCTTCCCCATGACAACGATGTGTATGGGGGGGGGGGTCTCCACAAATACCTCCACGGCGGCTGTTGGGGTTAAAGTCGTGGCCTCTGTGATGCCGAGGCAAGCCATCCTTTGGATCTTGCCCACTTTTTGTTTGGCACTGGATTGTGCCATCTTAGGCCACCAGACCAGTGCCGCGTATGTTAACGATGGTCTGACTGGTTTTAGTCCTCATGTTTTTCCATATAGCTGTTTAGTGACGGCTAGGGTCATAACTGCCTTACGCAGTATTTTTTCAACGTGACTATTCCAGGTTAGCTTAGAGCCCAATACGACTCCAACATATTTTATCTCCCTAGCCATTGGGATGTTTCTACCATAAAGAGTGGGATTTGTGTGGCACTCTCACTTCCTCGGTATAACGGTTGCTTTCTCGGGGCTCACCCCGAGCCTTTGGCCAACCGTCCACCTTTCCACCACTTTCAGTGCTGTCCGCGTAGCCCTGTATCTGTCCACGAATAGGCACCAGAGCACGGGACACAGAACGCTCCCCTGCGGACACTCCGCCGCGATCGTCGCCAACAGAGTCCCTCCCGCGAGTGAGCTCCCTGGGAATGGAAGTGATCCACCTGCAGCAGGTCTCTTTTATTCCCCGCTCCCTGCCAGCTGCCGGTAGCGATCCGAACGAGGTGTTGCTGAAGGCCCCCTCTATGCATAGGAGAGTCCCCAGCGCCACCTCCCTGTTCTCCAGCGTATTCTCCAGTTTCAGCACCAGTTGGTGTAGTGCGGTTTTTGTTGAGACTCTTGCTCTGTATGCATATTGTCCGCAGCGTAGGGGATATGCTTCGAGTACACCGCCCCTAATGCGCCGGTCGAGCAGTTTTTTCATTGTTTTTAACAACAAGGACATGAAACTTATTGGCCTCAGGAAGTTTGCCTGGTCTGTTGGACCGCCAGGTTTAGGAATGAATACAACCCTGGCAGGTCTCTTAGCCCTCGGAATAAACTACAGAGCCAGGCTGGCACTCATGATGAGGGTAAGCGCCGGCACCAGTATGTCTATACCCCGTTCATACCATTATTCCATCGAATCCTGGGGATTTGAATAGCTTAAAGCTGTTAATGGCTTTTCTAATTTTGCCATAGGTAACCACCTCTTTAGCGATTGTCCAGTCTACTCTAGATTACCGCCGGTACAGCGCCTCTATTTCTGAGTGTTCCCAGTGAAAAAGACTTAGAGATTATTAGGATTTAGACAATCTGTTAAACACTTAATTTTCTTAGAAACATTCACATTCAAATTACCAGGCAATTATGATATTGTGGAGGTCGATACATGATGTAAACCCATTGTCAACTTAGATAAACCATCAAAATGATTTACACTGTTATTGTATATATAACTGCAACTACAACGCTGAGAACTTCAGCTAAACTGCAGTTATGCATAGAATTATATACTATAAATCAATTGGTTCGTTTATCTTAGTTACCAGACTATTCTTTAAGGCCATCAATTTTAAGTCATCAGTGTGGGATACATATTTTTCAGTATTTAAAATCTCCGTTATATTTTATTTTTATTTTATTAATTTATCGTAAAGCTACGGCCCAATAATATATATATATATATATATATATATATATATATATATATATATATATATATATATATATATGTATATATACATATATATATATATATATATATATATATATATATATATATATATATATATAATATGTTGTTATTATTCTCCTAATTCTAGTGATACAGACCTCATAAATAAGATAGAAAATTTGTTGGAAAAGCTTGCTAACAAGAACTGCACAATGATTATTGTCGGTTACTTTAATTTAGATCAAGCCAGTAATGAATACTATCCGAATAAACTTTGACGAACAGTCCATCAACCAGGATACTATCAAATAGTTAATAAATTTACTAGAGTTACTGAAAATACAAAAACTATAATGCACCTGATAATCACAAACGATAAAGCTTTAACATACGAACTACACAACACTCTAAGAATCACTGATTACTCAAACATAACACTGCCATTACCAAAAGTGAACACTATTAAGTACTACAAAAAGAAAATTAGAAATTACAGAGATAAAAATGAGCTACAGTTTCAGTTAGACTTAATGGAATGGCCTTAAGATAAGACTGATGTAAATATACTGGAGGAGGCATTAGTAGAGAATTTACTTAGGATATTAAATAAATATGCACCCCTCACAGAAATAACTATAAATAGAAGCTAAACAAAAGGATAGTGGGATGACAGTATAAAAAAATGAGAGAAAGAGATCAACAGTACAAAAAAGCTGTAATTACAGGAATTCAAGAAGAATGGACAGAATTCAAGCAACTGAGAAATGAGGCTGTGACACTAGTAAGAGAAGAGAAACAAAAATACTATGCTGATAAAATTGAACGGGTACAATAAAGACTATTATTATTATTATTATTATTATTATTATTAGTGAATTTTCTTAGAAAAAATTCACTAATGAGGAGATCTCGACTTTTGAATTTTGAAAAATTTTCTTCAAATGAGCGCGATCTAGGACCCCTAGAACCCATATCTGGGGTCAGTTTCAATTTTTATATGTTTATATATATATATATATATATATATATATATATATATATATATATATATATATATATATAGATATATATATATATATATATATATATATATATATATATATATATATATATATATATATATATATATATATATATATATGTGTGTGTATCACACCGATAACTCAAAAAATAATGGGCCGATTTTGATAAAATTTGGCATGTACCTTTTTTTTGTAAATGGCTTGGATAAGTTCGTTAGTCAGGAAAATCGGACGAGGTTTTCCGGGAAAATTTTGAGTTTTCATGCGAAAAAAATTCTTATCTCAAAAAGTAATAAGCCGATTTTAATAAAATTTGGCACGTACCTTTCTCTTGTAAATGGCTTTGACAAGTTTGTTAGTCAGGAAAATCGGACGAGGTTTTCCGGGAAAATTTTGAGTTTTAATTAGAAAAAAATTTTTATCTCAAAGAATAATAGACCGATTTTGATAAAATTTGCCATGTACCTTCCTTTTGTAAATGGCTTTGACAAGTTCGTTAATCAAAAAAATCGGACGAGGTTTTCCGGGAAAATTTTGAGTTTTCATTTAAAAAAAAATTATCTTAAAAAATAAAAAATCTATGATAACCAAATTTGGTAGGTAGGTCTACGATATAAAAAGTAAACTATACACCAAAATTTAGATTTCTATGTTACAAGAAAAAAAAGTTATAATAAAATATTTTGTGCCAGATCATTTCTATAAAAATTCACTACCATAACGCACTTTTATAATTAAAGTCTTTCAATTATTCCTTTGGTTATGTCAAACCTAGACGTATTGACATTCAGAAGCAATATAATGATCATGTTGGCTGTTGGTAATACTCATTTAAAATATAACGCACTGATTCAAAGTTTTGCATCACTTTAACCAGTAAAAACACATTAATCTTAACCAATGTTTGCAACTAATTAGGTACAACATATAACATGTCGCGTATATTTAATAAGAGTGACATGTCACACGCGTTAACGCCTTTCACTTTTAAGCTTCTGTGACGTCAGAGTCCAAGTCCCTTCAGTGACGTCAAACTCGGCGGTCGGTTACTCTACCGCATCCCAACTCAGTGGAACACGCCTGCAGCCGCGGTAGCTCCGTGACGTGTCTAAGATAAGAGAATCTTTATAAACGCTTACAACGCGTGCCTCGCTCTCTTCTGTTTAAAATTAACCAAGAGATGATATCTTACAGCTAAATTTCAGTCGGAAAACAGCATGCCTAAATGGGTAAGTCTTATATTTAGATACCGACTTATTTACAATTGCTCGTACATTTCTTTGCTTGATAATAATAGTAGATTGCTTATTAGTGTATGTATACTGGATCCACTTTCAATGATTGCTTTCTTCATCATGAAACTTTATAATGTTAAACGGTGGCTTGTGGTAGCGTTAGTTCGGTAATTAACTGCTATTATGCTGTTTTAAATGCATTTTAATAGAAGTCATTTAAGATTTTGTTTCATATACATTAGTTTACTTCCAATTATTGACACAGATAAATTTTGTAAGTAAACGCATCCTGCTACCAGCCGCCTTATGTAAATCATTTAGCCCTGAACCATTACTCATACACATGAAATTTTATAGCACCTCGCTTGCGAACAGCCCTCAACAACACCCCTCTAAATGAAATAACACCGCTAGGGAGGAAGCGGCCTGCAACAACACCTCTCTAAATGAAATAAAACCGCTAGGGAGGAGCACCCTCAACAACACCGCTAGGGAGGAGCCCCCTCAATAACACCGCTAAGGAGGAGCCCCCTCAACAACACCGCTACGGAGGAGCCCCCTCAACAACACCGCTAGCGAGGAGCCCCCTCAAGAATACCTTACTGAATCCGTTAGGTAGCAGCCCTCAACAACACCGCTAGGTAGCAGCTCTCAACAATACCACCCATAAATGAAACGGTTAGAAAGTGGTCTGCAACAACACCGCTTGGGAGCAGCCCTGTGGTCACCCCTCCTAAATAAAACCGTTAGGAAGCGGCCCTCAACAACACCCCTAGGGAGGAGCCCTCAACAAAAGCCTAAATGAAACCGCTTGGGAGGAGCCTCTTCAATGAGATCTTAAACAACAACTGTATAGATGCAGCCCTCGAGATCACCACCCGGAGGCAGCAACCTAAAGCTGGGAGTTAAGTACATTATTTATCTGTGGTTTTCTTTTTAAAGTAGAGTATGCTCCACAACTCATTGTTACAGTGCTATATGCCATGTCAAAGTAATCAATTCATATTTTTCTTTTATCAAATTTGCTTGATTCAATTTGCTGCATTGTATAGATTCAATAAGTTTTTAAATAAACTGATTTTACTCGTAACACCTGACTCTCATTTGTACATCTTGAAACCTACCAACTGCAAGTGCCCAAACCCAAGCCCTGAGATAATTTATGTTATATTATGTTTATTTTATATTATTTTAGTGCCCAGTAATATTTTATGATATAAACACAAAACTCGGTTTTGTTTTATAGGTATTAAAACTTATAATATAAAAAGCTTGGGAAGCTTTTGCAATCCTGGATACTTACCTAAATGATAGTTTCAACACTATCTCTTAGCTTACATTATCCTCAATAATTGTTTTTCAAAATGTCACAGCGACAGACACTAAGCTCCTTACAAATAGGATTACATAGAGGTTAACATAAAAACAAAAACTTCAGTTTCAAGTAGCAATACCAAGCGTTATGCGGAACTCTCTCACAAATGAGATTTTATAATGCCATCATTCTTATGCTAAAGCGCACAGCAAGAAACATGAAATATTTCCTTTGAGAGACGAAACAGTTACGCCGAGTGGTCTAAGATCTGAAGAGCACCCTGCTTTAATAAATTCTTCAAATAAAGTTGGCACTGACGGGAAACGACCGCAATTAGTTGCTGCTCACTCTTCTAACTTAACTTCAATTTTACAGCGACTTAAAAAAAAACACCACTAATCAGTTAGAGGCAAATCTTCGTACTTTATAATTACACGAAGTGACTGGTAAGTCCATAATTAACAAAAAGAAGTAATTACTGTGCTTAGTTCACTTTATTAGTTCGAAAATTGTCGCGCCAAACAAAAGCTTTCGCATTCTTTGCTCAAAATGCGTTTGTTATTTAGCGATTTAACAAAAAGTCATTTAAACCCATTAGGTTATTTCGAAAATTAATTATCGTATCCAATTAACTGAAACAACACAACTAAGATCATATTTATGAACTTCTCCACGCTTACAAGTGTTAGATGAACAGAAACGACGGTTTCTTTAGGCAACTACTACTAAAGGAGTTTAGTACCTACTCAAAAAAAATCTCTGGACGTAGCAAGGGCGTTATGATATGTGAATTTTCATAAAATTGTTTTTAATAGGAAATATAATTTTTTTTTAAGAAAGCTTGCATCAAATTTGGTTACCAGTATAACCTATATAGTAGAAACAATGTAGCATATTTCATCAAAATAGGTTTGTTGTTTGACAATATACAAAAATCTTCCGAAAATAAACCTAAAATATGCCCAAAAAACTGGTTTCCTGGACAACGAACCTTAGGTTAATAGTAAATTAAGCTGTCGAAAGAAACATTTTATAAAAATCGCTACCATAACGCAGTTGCTGAGTCCCGAATTCATTTTATTACAAGCATGCATTATCTTTCGATGGAAAATGCAAAAATTGTAATACTATAACGCGTGTTCGATTACGAAACAAAAAATTGCACCAGCAGCGACTTATGGGCCACCTGTGGTTGTAAAAATAATTTTATAGGATGCAGCTCCTGACATCATATAATTAACATATATTTTTTTTAATCATATCTGGTATAATGGATATTTTGAGCTTTACCCTAGGTAAATACGTCACCCTGTATATATGAAAACAGATAAAAATTGAAACTAACCCGGATATAGGTTCTATGGGTTCTACTTCGCGCTCATTTAAAGAAATATTTTCAAAATTGAAAAGTTACTAAAATTGTATCCAACTCTATGAGTAAAATTGTGATAGCCAAAAATAAATATGATTGTAAGAAGAAGAGCATGCCTACATTTGTATTACAAATGTCAGAAAACAACATACTTATTTACATGTCACTTTGAAAGTAGATCTGACATTTGTCAAAATAATTTGTCAGTTGAATATGACATGTACTATTGTCGTGGAATATTATTATGCACTATTGTATTACGCCTTATAAGAATCTTGTTGTTTTTTGGAGTACGAAAGCTTATTTTACTGTAAAAACATTTTCCATCCCTTAACCTGAAATGGTTTTCGTCTCATTTAACGTTGTTTCATTATAGCGTCACAGTAGGTTTTAGAATATAGAAATTATTCTATTTTGTGTGAATTTTTTTGTTGCATACCTAGAACAAATTGTATTTTCATTCAATTATAAATGATAATTTTAAGTTATTTCCTATATTTTCTGTGCCCAATATGTTGAACGGATGCGAAACGGCAGAAGGAAATTTCATTTAAAGTCAAAATGACAAAGAGAAGTTTATTCCAGGCACGAGCGTTGTAGCCATTTTTTTAAATATGAATAACATTTATAGGTAAATTAGCATATTAGCGTATTGTTCGTTTTTTGAAAGAGAAATTCAGAAACATGCTTAGAGGAACCCTTTTATGCATTAACTATCGGACAAATGCTGTGATCTCAACTCCACAATACAGTTAAGAGACCTAAAGTCAATTTGAGGTTCTGTGCCAGGTAAACATGCTACAACCGAGCTACACATGCAAACTGTAAAAAAACTCACCTTGCAGAAGTCCATAGAAAGGAGAAACTGCTTACCAACACCGTTTCTCCATAAAAAACTTCCACATTGCACAATTGAAAAAAACGCTACATAATAAGCGTAAGCTGATTCCTTAAAATTAAATAAATAACTGAAACTCCTACCAAAGCATCACATAAAGGGTCTATTTTAAATTTATGTTCTGCAAATAATAAGATAAGAATGTAGCTGAAACTTATGACTTTTTAACTTTTTTAGGACACTTACGCTGCATAGCCGTTCATGTGAGTTCTCTATCTAGAACATGTCAATTTTGACGTTTAGAATCGCGACTTTTTTGACGTTCTAAAAATAAAAACTTAAAAGCTTATAACCTTTTTTTATTTTAACGTAGAGATTAAAGTTTTGGTGCATGGTTTTCTTTTAATGATATAAACCCTTGCACCCAAAATGGTTGCCCTAACTTTGTTATTTCCGGAGATATAACAATTTTCCGAAAGAAAACGCAAAATTTTCCAGGAAAAACTAGTCCGATTTTCCTGGCTAACGAACTTATCCATGCCACTTGCGAAAGGAAGGAACTCACCAAATTTTATCAAAATCGGCGCAATATTTTTTGAGTTAGCGGTGTGACACATAAATATATGAACGCACACACACGTATATATATATATATATATATATATATATATATATATATATATATATATATATATATATATATATATATATATATATATATATATATATATATATATATATATAAATTGATATCGACCCTGGACATGTTCTAGGGGCCCTTGTTTACGCTCATTTGAAGAAATTTTTTCAAAATTCAAAACTCGGGATCTCTTCCTTAGTGAATTTTTTAAAGAAAATTGATCAATAAATAGGTTTTTCATCCCTCGGATGACGCTAACTTTGTTGGCGAAACGATCGTCAGGTCTGAAGTATGTGTTGTGCTTAATTGGGTTTTTCAAAGTGTAGGTAGTTATCGGGCTCACTACTAGTTCCAATCTTAACTTAATAACTTTTCAGTTTGCTTTTTGAGGTTTTAAGCTTTGATAATTTTCTCTTACTTGCAAAACACCTGTTAGGTGTACGTTTTGTTTCAAAAGAACTTAAAGTTAAATATGTACAAGACATTGGGTTATCGGTAGTAGAGATCCAGGTAAAAGAATTGATGCTCCCAAAAGTCGTGACACATCTGGTCAATTACATCAGGTCAGATGTTAGGAACTCCACATTCGGCAGTTTAATATGACTACAGTCGTTGAGGCGTCCCTTGAGGGAGACAGTGCGACACTAACTGTTAAATTATGTATTGACTCCACTACGAAAACATTGGAAAACAATCCCTATTTGCTTTCTCCACACACTTTCTACTACCCTAATCATCTTTATTGCCAGTGAAAGCATATTTCATCTACTTCGTGCACCTACAGTTTGATTTTGTGCCCTTTCAGGAATAACTGATGGCAAACAATCTTAGTTGTTGACGCATTGTATTATGAGTGGGTTGTGGTCTATATTAATAAAACTTCAGGATGCAGCCAGTGCGTTATGGCAGCAAATTTTCATTAAATGCGTCAAATTTGAATATCTGAATTTGCTATGAGCTTAGATAGGTATGTTTTGGTATACAGTGTGTCCCAAACTGAATGGGAATGTATTGCTATCTCCGTTATTATGAAAGATATCGAGACAATTAAATTAGCAATGTTGTGTAGAATTTCATACTCATTCCAACTATGACTTGTGTTTTGCCCTGCCTCTTTTGGTTTTCAAATTATTTTGAAAAGAGCAAAATTTGTCGATTTCATTTTTCTTCAATGTCTAAGTAGGCGTTGATCTGACATGTCTCATGCCCAGTTTCACAAAGCTCGATTAAATATTTAACGGCCGGTTAGTTATTCAGGGCGTCAGACGACCAATCACAGCTGCAAAATATTTGGTTGTCATGGCAAGAACCCAAATTATAGTCTGTGATTGGTCGTCTAAATCCCTGATTAACTACCGGCCGTTCAATATTTCATCAAGCTTTGTGAAACTGGGCATAAGACTTGCATATTATCAGGACACTTTTTACAGAGTAATCTTTTTGTGCTATTCTTAACTTTGGATTGTCATTTGTTTTTGAGCTACAGGTTTCAAAGTTTGTTTTTATTACGGCAGCCATATTTGATTTTTTGCTTATATGATAGCCTGTGAAAAGAGCTTTCCAATGATGTACAACATGCTTGAGAAATCTTGTAAGTGTACTGACAATTTTGAGAAAAATCGTTTCGAGGATAGTAGGCTATGAAATTCAATACCCGAAAATAGACTTCTAGTTTTAACATAATTTTCTGTAATGATTCACGATAAAAAAATATTGTGATTTAATTTACATTACTTAACTAGGTAATAATGCTAGGTAATATTATGTGAAACAGTTTAATAACAAAACTCGGCAATAACAAATAGAAACTTAAACTCCACCAAACAAGACAATTAGAAACGGAACTCAACAAATAATAAAATAGAAACTTACAAATACACTAAATAGAAAATTGTTCAATATGGCCACCGTTTGTTCAATGCACTTTATACACCTTTTTTAAACATGCCTGTAAATTCTGGTGAGGGTGTTTTGGTTAATATGATTTATAGCTGCTGTGGTTCTGTTTCGTAATTCATTGAAATTTTGTGGTGGATCGAATTTATACACACCATTCTTCAGAGTACCCCAAAAATAAAAATCCATGGGTGTTATATCAGGACCTCGAGCACACCAATGAACCGGCCCATTGTTACAAATGACAAGATTATTAAAATTTTGGTACCAAAATTCTTTGACGATCCTAGCATTGTGAGCTGGACCAGAGTTTTGTTGGTATCAAATCTCATCTTAATTATCATGAACGCTTCTAATTGTTGGTAAGATATCATTTCTTAATAGATTAAGATACCTTTCCCCAGTTAATTTATTTTCAAAAAAGAACGGACCAACAATGAAGTTACCTGATTTTTTTAAAGTTAAGTGTCTAAGCTACAAATAAAAATAACAGTTTTTTACCTTATAAGCCGCACCAAACATTAATACAAATCTGTCTTGAAATCGCCTTTCTTCCTTTAGATGGGGATTTTCATTTGCCTAATAATGCCTCTTATGGCGATTATACACACCACAATTTGTAAATCTGGGTTCATCAGTCCATTTTATTTTTAAATGAAAAATTTCATCTTTCTGACATTGTCTTTTATACGGTCTGTGAAATTGAAGTCGCTTAGGGTAGTCGTCAACATTTAAACCTTGTACGATTGTAGGTTTATATGGATGGTAATGGCTTTGTTTTAATACACAGTGTACCGTACTTTTTGGAACGTCAATTTGTTCATCATAAAACCGAACAGATTTCGGAGAGTTTTCGTTTGAAACTTGTAAGAGGGCATTATTTCTTTCTTCATTTCTAGGCATTGGTAGTTTTCTGCGTGGAAGCTACCGTCGCTCAATAGATTGGTCACTATCCTGCGAAATATTTTGGTGTTTGGTTGTCGTCTTTCTGGGTAGTTGTTTTGATATGAATTTGCAGCTGCCTCAGTATTTCGGTTAGAATGAATATAACATTCCAACATGTCAATATTCTTCATTACTGAACAAATTGTTGAATAATATTTAAAATAAACAGGAAACAAATTATTTAGTACAAAATTTGAAGCAACGTATTCAATACACCTTAAATTGTTTAGATAATTAAGAATGA
This sequence comes from Tillus elongatus, assembly GCA_964006375.1. Classification (NCBI taxonomy): domain Eukaryota; kingdom Metazoa; phylum Arthropoda; class Insecta; order Coleoptera; family Cleridae; genus Tillus; species Tillus elongatus. Next base: position 10,312,699 of record OZ023264.1, on the reverse strand, counting down.
TAGTATTCCTAATTGTCGCGATAGTGTTATATCCATAGCAACCTTTGTTCTGTTGTTTTACAGTTGACTTACGTTTAAAAATCAAACAATTTTGAAAGGCGTCTTCGTAAATCATTAATCTGTTTTTATTCAGTTCTGTTAGTAAATTTAGTTATTTACTAGCTTCACCTATTCAACTGAATTATAATTTTTTTTTAGGATAATGCTTTAATGTAGAATATCATTTGTAATAATAGGCCGATTCATTGGTGTGCTCGAAGTTCCTTTTTTTTTTAATCGTAAATCATTACAGAAAATTATGTTAAAAGTAGAAGTCTATTGTTAGACTCCATGGCCTACCGATTTTCGAACACCTTTTTTTTTGTCATTGGTTTTCTGGTATTGGATTTCATAGCTTACTATCCCGAAAACGGTTTTTCTCAAAATTGTCAGTGCAATTACAAGATTTATCAAGCATGTTGTACATCATTGGAAAGTTCTTTTCACAGGCTATCACATGAGCAAAAAATCCAAAATGGCTGCTATAATAACAACAAACGTTGATACCTGTAGCTTAAAAACAAATGACAATCCAAAGTTGAGAATAGCACAAAAAGATTATTCTGCAAAAAGTGTCCTGATAATCTGCAAGTCTTAGACATGTCAGATCAACGCCTACTTAGGTATTGAAGAAAAAGGAATGGACAAATTTTGTTTATTTCAAAATAACTTGAAAGAGGCAGCGCAAAATACAAGTCATATTTAAAACATCATGAAATTGTACAAAACATTGCTAATTTAACCGTCTCCCTATCTCTAATAATAACGGAGATAGCAATACATTCACATTCAGTTTGGGACACACTTTATAGAAAATACATATCAAATTTGATGAAAATATCTCTATCGCTTTTTGAGCCAGAGCATTTTTCCAGAAATACAATATGCCGTATTTATGAAAATTCACTACAGGGTAAACACTGCTCTGGATTCTCGCTAAAGGTGTTTATAGAATTACAAATTGCTCCAATAATATCTAGCAGCGTAAAATGCGTGGTGGAAATATACTTTTACAACAAAGATATTATTTCTTGAAGAATAATTTGTGCCTCAAACAAATCGCATTTAAATAGAGATGAATTTTAACCAGGTTTGCGTCATTAAAAGGCCAAAAAACAAAAAAGTTGTGGACGCAGCAAGTGCATTATAGTAGCGAATTTTCATAAGAATTGTACAATATTAGTAAGGTATATTATTAAAACTAATTCTTTAAATTTAACTGGACCTGGGAGACCGGTTTTAGAAAGCTCATCTAAAATGATTTCATTTTAACCTAAATAAAGAGCCTCGGTGGTTCAGGGGCAAGAACGTGTGCCCCTGAACCGAAGGGTAATGGGTTCGATCCCAGTGTACTTCTTTAACTTTTTCAGTACAAACTGTAACATTAACATCAACCGATGTTCTGGCATTGTACTTGAGCAAGTTGAATGTCTGCACGTTCCGCCCTTCGGAGGGGGCGTTAAGCCGTCGGTTTCGTGTCCGCGCGATGCTGGGCACGTTAAAGATTCCTACCCTCCTTACAGAATGACAGAGGTTTGGCAAAATTTCCAGGATAGTGAGGTGAAACTGCTCCCTGGCGTCGGTGATTCGCCATAGTCGCGGAAATAGGCCAACGTTAAATAAACAAAACACATACACATTAACCTGAATATTAAATTATCAGCTTAATTGATAATCGGTTTTTCTTTAAGTAATTAATTTCGATACTACTTTAGAGGGGGGGTAAGGCCACTCTTTAAAATATTTTTGGATGTTGAACATACATTTTAACATATCTTTAGAAGTTTATAAACAAGATGCCAACAGCTCAGCTTAACAAAGAGTGTTAATTGAAAATTAGTTGACTTTGCGTCTAGACTTACAAAGTGGTTTTAAGTTTTCCATTAGATCCTTAACGTCTGGTTTTAGTGTGGAACAAAATAGGAGACGTTAAACAATTTATATGTTTTGTTTATGTAGAAAGCTCATTAGACAAAGACTATGTGTCTAGTTTCAAAGTCATTTAAATTATCTAGTAGTCTGTGAATGCATAGTCTCTAAACTATTAGATAATAGGAATCGTTTAACTACGCTTATTCTTTTGTCTGCGAAATATGCTAAGATACCCCATATAATCATGCCCACGCTTTACCATACTAGTAAATTTTAATTTGTGCTGTTCATATTACATACGCTTAAATTTATTGAACGGTCGGAGAAGCCGCTGGAAAACAGTTATATTATAAGGCAATCCTTAATCTTAATAATCAGCGCCACGGGAATAAGTTCAATAGATACATGATTTCTTCAGACGGAAGGACCATAGACCGTAAGATTTATGACGTTTTCATTCTCACACTGAATAATTACCGACATATACTCGAATGGATAATATCATATTTTTTTGTATATTTCAACAACACGCCACGAGGGCTTACAGCCTAAACTATCGTACTGCAGGTATCGACAAGGAGGAAAGAAGCAACTTGTTAATCCTGGACTTGAAGGTTTGGAGGTTCGGAGGAGAAAGAAAAACATATGCCGGCAAGGAATTCCACAACTTGGAAGTCCTCGGGACAAAAGAGCGGGCATAACAAGATGTTCTATGTCTGGTGACCTGGACAGTAAAAGGGTGCATTCGCTCTGTTCCTCTGGTAGATCTGCTGGGTGCAGCAGGTGGAGGAACTATGGAAGAAAGCTCCTCTGAGCAGTGCCCGTGCAGATATCTATAAAATAGAGTGAGGCCACCAACGGCACGTCGGTGGGCAAGCAATGACAGTCTTTGGGAGAGGGTAGGGTCACCGATGAGATGTATAGCTCTCTTTTGAATGACGTGGGAGCAGTATTCGAGGTTTGGCCTTATTCGTGATGTATATAATGTATAGAGATTAGCCGGTGAAAAGTATTTGCGAGCCCCGAAGAGGAAACCTAATTTCTTAGCAGGCGCTTCTGCAATTGATGTGACATGTTGGTGCCAATTGAGGTTTTAATCCACAGAAATGCCAACAAGTGAAAAGGACTCATTACTTTGAATAACTTGGTTGTTCATTGTGATGGGCCTAGGGCTGGTGTATCTGTTATGAGAAAGCAAGACTGAGATTTAGTGGGGTTGAATTGTACAAGATTTCTACTTTCCCAGTCTAATATTTTTTGGAGATCCACAGAAATAGAACCCTCCATGAGTCTGCGATCCTCATCTAATTGGGCTAACGAGACAGGCTTGGAATATTGTATATTTGAGTGGAGGGTGCTGTCGTCCGCATAACTGTGAACTGGGTTTTGGTGGTAGGCCATAAGCCGGAAGTTTATTAAGCAGCGCTGCGTGCCAGACCTGGTTGAATGCTTTGGATATTTCTAGAGCAACAATCTGGGATTCACCGTGTAGTTCCATAGACTTGTTCCAAGAATGGGTGACAAAGAAAGGAAGTCGGCAGTTGATCTACGCTGACGAAATCCATACTGCCTGTCGTGGATTAGGCTGTGATTTTAAAGAAATTTTAGTAATTCGGTGTTTATATACTTATCCATCGCTTTAGAGACTACTGAAAGGAGATAAATAGGCCTGTAGTTGCTAGGAAGCGTTTTGGATCCTGTCTTGGGGACGGGTTGTACTCGAGCAGTTTTCCAGTCACTAGGGAATATGCCTCTATTGTAAGATGTCTGAAACAGGCGAGTCAGAACGGGAGCAAGTTCTGGTGCGCCTTTTTTTTTAAACGATTGCTGGGATCTCGTCAAGGCCAGGGGCTTTCCTGGTACTAAGAGAAGAGAGTATCTTTCGTACCTTTTTAGTTTTGAAAATGATATCCGTCATTTTAGTGCGACATTGGGGACTGTTGGTGATTAAAGATTTGGAGGTGGGTTGAGAGTAGAATTGCCGGCGAACAAAGAGTCAAAAAGTACAGCCTTGCCCTGGGCAAGATAGAGGGTAACACTTGCACACAACGAAGTAATCTGCTCTGGAATTCTTCCCTATTTCTGTTCAACACGTCAGGCGTTACGTTCCTAATTTCTGTTGTTATTTTCATTTTCAAATCATCTAAATCAGCAGGTTTCGTTTTATACACTCTGTTTTTAAGGTATCCTCACAAAAAAAAATCAAGAGGTGTAAGATCTGGTGATCTAGCGGGCCATTTCTCAAAACCTCTTCGTCCAATCCATCTTTGTGGAAAGACTTCGTGTACGTACTTCCGTACTTGAAGAGCAAAGTGGCACGAGGCACCGTCTTGTTGAAACCATATCCTTTCATGGGGGGTATTAGGTTCCATTACATTTGGATACGATTTTGCTAACATTGGGACAACCTGTTCTCTTGACATTTCTAAATATCTTGGACCGTTTAGATTTTCTATAAAAACAGGTCCAACTACGTGATCACCAATGATACCAGCCCAAACGTTCAACTTCTGGGGACGCTGAGTGTGTGTTTGTCGTATACAGTGGGGGTTTTCAGCAGCCCAGTATCTGAAATTTTGCCTGTTTACATTGACACTCAAAAGAAATGTTGCTTCATCGGAAAACAGAACGTCGGCAGAAGAAATAACAGTTCAGTGTAACATGTCCAGCAGTTGTTCACAAAATTGCAGTCTTTTAACAGAGTCACCGTCAATCAACTTTCGAACGTGTTGTAGTTTATAGGGATGCATTTTTTAGTTTTTGGGACAGTTTAAAACTGTTGATTAACTCACAGCATTTTCACGTGCAACTTGATGGGTAAAAGTTGTTGGTTCTTCTTGGAAAGCCAATACAAGATTGAATTTTACATCTTCTTCAACAAACTTGGGTCTCCTAGACAGTGGTTTAACGTGTCCATAATAGCGAAACTGTAAATGTATCTTAGGAACAGTTGCCTGGGTTAGTAAGAGCAAATCTGGATTTTTTTTCATTAAATAGGATAAAACTTGTGTCTGTGTTCTACACATATCACCATACCCAATCATCATTAATATTTCTGTTCGCAGTTTAAGTTAAGTATCGCATTATTAGACCAAAAATTAATTGAAATTATCGCAACAAAATTACAACTAATTTATTAGGAGACCGTGCATTCAAGACAATACACCACAAAATAAAACAGAACTGTTAAATTTCAACTTTCACAGTGCAAACATTTGTAGTTAATAAGAAACGATTAATGATACCAAGTTTACTTTCGAAATTTGAATTTCAGGGTAAACTGTTTAGGTTTAATATTCCGGTATGAAATTTCCACCCTGTATTGAAAACTGTAATATTAGACCATACATATGGGGTATCTCCGCATTAGGAAAAATGTGGTCTATCTAATTGTGTTGAAAAAATGTAGGGTTTATATTTCAAAAAAAAATGTATAAAGTGGTGGGGGCAGATAATGTTCGACAAAGTAAACTTAACCTGCCTCAGCGTTTTCCACAAAAACAATTTTTTGCTGAATAATGAATTTTATTCCATAAGTGTGTTTCACAATATATATATATATATATATATATATATATATATATATATATATATATATATATATATATATATATATATATATATATATATATATACATATATATATATATATATATATATATATATATATATATATATATATATATATATATATATATATATATATATATATATATATATATATTATATATATATATATATATAGCAGCAGTATTGAAATCGTAAATCGTATTGAAGTTGATGGGGTAAATGTAAATGCGTTCAATGGAAACGTAAATTGGTAATTACCTTGTGCCGACTAAAAATGTAAATTTTTGATAATCTACCTAATAAATAAGCTAACACCCTGTATATTTAAAAACATTGTGAGATGTACAACAAGGTTGCCATCTCTGTGCGGAATCAGGTAGTATTTTGTAACGACTGCTCCAAATAACACAAAATGTTATAAAATGGGGACTGTGTACAACAAACTAACAATTTTGTAAAATGTCAGCCCTGGCCCATCTCTTACCTAATATAGAGACAATGTGCGTAAGGCTAGATGTATTCTCACCATAATTAGTACCGCAGACCGGTTTCGCTCTAATTAGAACTCGTCAGTACGGTATACTAATTACAGGGAGAATACACTTGTAAAGTAAAACGGCTATGGTAACCAGCCTCCTAAAACATTGAGAGAGAGAGAGAGAGAGAGAGAAAAGTAAAAGAGATGCGCGACAGGGCGACAGAGTCGCCATCGCTTTTACTTTACAGGTTTGATTTCGCTGTAACTAATATACTGTACTGACGAGCACTAATTGGAGCGAAACCGGTCTGCGGTTCTAATTCTGGTGAGAATACATCTAGCCTTACGCTCTGTATATTTCATCATACTGATTCGCTACTCAATTTAATTAAGATCACTCACATCCTGCTACTTAATTAGTATACCGTACTGACGAGCTCTAATCAGAGCAAAACCGGTCTGCGGTTCTAATTGTGGTGATAATACATCTAGCCTTACGCTCTGTATATTTCATCATACTGATTCGTTACTTAATTTTATTAAGATCACTGATATCCTGCTACTTAATTAGTATACCGTACTGACGAGCTCTAATTAAAGCGAAACCGGTCTTCGGTACTAATTATGGTGAGAATACATCTAGCCTTACGGTCTGTATATTTCCTCATACTGATTCGCTACTTAATTTAATTAAGATCACTGATATCCTGCTACTTAATTAGTATACCGTACTGACGAGCTCTAATTAGAGCAAAACCGGTCTGTGGTTCTAATTGTGGTGAGAATACATCCAGCCTTACGCTCTGTATATTTCGTCATACTGATTCGCTACTCAATATAATTAAGATCACTGATATCCTGCTACTTAATTAGTATACCGCACTGACGAGCTCTAATTAGAGCGAAACCGGTTTGCGGTTCTAATTGTGGTGAGAATACATCTAGCCTTACGCTCTGCATATTTACTCATACTGATTAGCTACTCAATTTAATTAAGATCACTGATATCCTGCTACTTAATTAGTATACCGTACTGACGAGCTCTAATTAGAGCGAAACCGGTCTGCGGTACTAATTATGGTGATAATACACCTAGCCTTACGCTCTGTATATTTCATCATACTGATTCGCTACTTAATTTTATTAAGATCACTGATAAAACTCTCACTCTGTAGTAACTAGCGACATTATATGATAAGTGATGGTTGTCCTATTTCTAGTACAGCTGCTAAATACGCCATCTTCTTGTCAACTCGGCTGTCACAACTCGCCTGATTTATTGTAAATGGGAAAACCCCTGACTGCCTGCTGGATATTTAATATAAACTCTTCACCCTCCGTGTGGTAAATACTACTACACACAGTTGTACTGTATAATGAAAGTGTTTCTATGACAATCAAATCCATGGCTAACTTATTGTTGTTTATAAATATTACATTTAACACACTTTTCTAATATATATATATATATATATATATATATATATATATATATATATATATATATATATATATATATATATATATATATATATATATATATATATATATATATATATATATATATATATATATATATATATATATATATATATATATATAGGGTGGCGCATTGAAAACGAAACAGACCGATTTGCGTCCAGAGAATATTTTTTTTAAAGAAACGCTGAAACAAGTCAATTTTAATATTGAGGACGACATATTTTGACATAAAACTCAACTTTGTCACATCAACCCCTTAATGGTGGTGATAACAACCCTTATATTTTAAATAGGAAACATGGGTCGAGTTTGAAAGCTCTTTCTTTTCTGAATTCAGTACACTAATCTTTTTGGAAGTTTTATCACCTCGTTTAAAAATTATTCACAGTTGAAGATGGAAAAACGCATATCATTCATTCCGATAAGAAATATGCTGATAGTCAATGTTTTGTTCGTTTGGATACAAAAAATTGACTATCAGAACATTTCTTATCGGAATGAGAGAAATGCGGCTTATTATTTCAGTTTATCGGTCGGTTTGATACTTGATAGTACTACCGAAAATTAATTTCGCAATTGTGTATTCTTTTTTCAAAAACGATGACTGTGCCAACCCTACCGCAAATTTGTTTAATGAACGACATCCGAACAGACATGGAAACATAAAATATATTTTGGAGTTTGTTGCAAAGTTTCGACAAAGTGGTTCAGTAGCCAACAAAAAACGGGATCCCGAACGTGAATTTCCGGTTAGAAATGAGACTACTGAGATTGAAGTTTTAGGACGAATTGCTGTAGACCCAACTTTGAGCACGAGAAAATTGGCCACTGTTTCAAACATCAAAAGAGGAACTATTCAGCGAATATTGAAGCATCATAAATTTCACCCGTATAAAATTCATCTTGTACAACTGAATGAAGATAATTTTGATCGGCGGCTGGAGTTTTGTGAAGTTATGACTGCACGAATAACTGATAACGGAAACTTTCTGTTCAATATCTGTTTTTCAGACGAGTGTACGTTTTTATTAAACTCTACAGTCAATCGTCATAATTGTCGTTATTGGGCAGATAATAATCCAAGAAATTTTCACAAAGTCCACACTCAAACTCCACAGAAATTGAATGTCTTGACTGGCATTTTTGGAGACCATTTAATCGGAGCAATTTTTCTTGATGGCAATTTGAGTGGCGAAACGTATTTGGAGTTACTAGAAGATATCATTTACCTTCTACTAATTGACATTGTTGAAAATGATGACCGCTATCAAGAAAATTAATTAGTGTTTCAACAAGATGGAGCTCCTCCGCATTTTTCACAACGTGTTATGGAGTTTTTGAACAGAGAGTTTCCAGAGCAATGGATTGGGCGTAGAGGTGCTATTGAGTGGCCACTAGATCAACGAATTTAACTCCTTTAGACTTATTTCTATGGGGTCATTTAAAGAGTAGAATTTACGCAACAGCACCGGAGCCTCTGGAAGAATTACGATGCATTGTTGAAGAACGCCGTCTAATAACTCCACAAATGCTCCAGAATGTCAGAGCTCGTTTTGAACAACAAAATTTGTACTTTTGTGTGGAAGCTGGTGGTCAACAATTTGAACACTTACTTAACTGAATAAATATTTTTTAACGTTTGGTTTTGTTTTTTAGTTTTTTTTAACGAAAAATTGACTAATTAGTGCATTTCTTATCACAATGAATGAAATACGTTCTTGCAACTCCAACTGTGAATAATTTTTAAACGAGTTGATAAAACTTCCAAAGAAATTAGTGTGCTGAATTCAGAAAAGAAAGAGCTTTCAAATGATGTAACGCTCGATCCATGTTCCCTATTTAAAATATAAAGATTGTTATCATCACCCTTAAGGGGTTGATGTGACAAAGTTGAGTTTTATGTCAAAACATGTCCCCCTCAATATTAAAATTGACGTGTTTGAGCGTTCTTAAAAAAATTTCTCTTGACGTAAATCGGTCTGCCTCGTTTTCAATGCGCCACCCTGTATGTATATATATATATATATATATATATATATATATATATATATATATATATATATATATATATATATATATATGGCATGGTAACTCGTGGTGAAGCTTTATTGCTGGTACCGCCAAATTTATCAAATATCTAATAGGTTGGTACACAATCCATTATCGTGTTATTCTGGCATTTTATTTATTGTGTTTACAGTTCATGAGTTACATAAACTAGCTAGTAGTCATAATATTTTAAATATTGTGCACCCTCCCACTCCTGCATTATGGGCAATGACCTGGCAGATACTGCTGCTAAAAGAGCGATCACGGAAGGCACGACAGTAAGAAGTCAATACTACAAACTATTAAGACCACACGTTAAAGCAGTAATTTATGACAAATGGCAAATATACTGGAACCATACAACCACCAAGCTGCATGAACTGGCACCAACCATTGAGGCATTCCAACCACCTATACTAAATCGCAGATCCCTGGCCGTGCTGAGAAGACTCTGGATATGACACACAGCACTCACACACAAGTACCTACTGGAACAGTTTGTGATACCTGCAATGTGAGCCTTTTAGTAAGTCATATTGTCACAGAGTGTACCAAACACAGACTCCAAATAAGGTTGCTTTTAGTCGAAAATATGTCAATGGTAACCCTAGCCACATTAACAGCAGAAAACATAATAAATTTCTTAAAATCTAGCGAACTATATAAATACATATAACTGTAACCGTTGTGTTGTATGATTTATTGGTTTAGAAACACATATATTTTTAACGCACCTAGATTGTACGTAAAATGTTTTTCTCTATAATTTATCTATGTGAATGACCTTAGTAGTCCAGACATAAGTTTCTTTCTCTAAAATAAAAAAAATAATATTGTGCATATCATTTGTTTTTCATTGATATCTATCTGACATTGACATTTCACAGAATGAACAGAATATAGACGATAGCACAGGGTGGTGTCTTTTGCAATCTTCGTGTCGTGCTGCTGCCCGGAAAGACCGAAAATAAGGCATTAGTAGCTCTTTAGACTGGAAAAGACACTAGATACATCTCTTAGTTGCGTACTTATTTGGTACCTAATTATTATGACACCTCTTCCTCTTAGCAACACTATTTTGAATTCTAAATACGGATGTAGATCCTATTTCTCTGGCTTCACAACTGTTGGTTTTCTTTTTGTAACTGATTTCGCCGTTTTAACATAGCAAAACCTGCAAAAGGGTCTATTTCAAATAACTTTTTTGTAAACATTTTACTTAAATGAAAAAAAGTAACTAGTTAGGCATAAACTTAAGGCTTTGTAAAACGTATTTCACGCAACACTTGTTCTTTGCAATATGCATCTGCTCCAGAATCTTTGATAGAAGTCGCCAATTATGACAAAACAAACTTTTTTCTTGCCTTGTAATTAGTCAAGAGCAAGCGACTTATTTTGACCTTGAAAATGACTGTTTATGGAAAGTTCAAGCTCAGTAAGTGCGTTACGGTATCAAATTTATTTTAAACTCTAATAATTCTTTTTCTGTTGTTATGGGAAATTTCGTATATATTATACGTGATTCTTAATGAAAATTTACTAAGAATTAGATACAGACCTGTTATAAATCATTGGTTCACAAATGACAAAACTTTGAAGTTGCAAGTAAAATTTGGTGCGCCACTATTTACAGAATTAATTGCAATAAAACGTATGCTCTTAATTATTAAGCTTTTATTCAGAAGAACGGGATAACCACAATTATAAGAACAAGTACAATATTACCAAGTGATAGTCACAAACAGGTATAAGTAAAACAACAATAAAACAATCAACTGGTCTTTTTTATATTTCATCAACACACCACGAAGGCTTTTGCTAATTCTGGACTTGAAGGTTTGGAGGTTCGGAGGAGAAGGCAAAACATGTACCGGCAAGAAATTCCACAACTTGGAAGTCCTCTGTGGATCGAAATCTCAATTGGCACCAACATGTCACATCAATTGCCAGAAGCGGCTGCTAAGAAAGTAGGTTTCCTCTTCCGGGCTCGCAAATACTTTTCACCAGCTAATATCTATACCTTCTACTACTTCACAAATAAGACCAAACCACCAATACTGCTTCCACATATGGGGTGCTGCAGCTGCTTCTACACTCGCTATCCTGGACTCCATTCAGAAGAGAGCTATACGTCTCATCTGTGACCCTACCCTCACCCAAAGGCTGCCATCCTTTGCTCACCGATGTGCCGTTGGTGACCTCTCTCTCTTTTATAGCTATCTGCACGGACACTGCTCAGAGGAGCTTTCTTCCATAGTTCCTCCACCTGCTGTCCCCAACAGATCTCCCAGGGGAACAGAGCGAATGCACCCTTTTACTGTCCACGTCACCAGATATAGAACATCTTGTTATGCCCGCTCTTTTGTCCCGAGGACTTTCAAGTTGTGGAATTCCTTGCCGGCACATGTTTTCCCTCTCCCCCGAACCTTCAAACCTTCAAGTCCAGAATTAACAAGTACGATAGTATTTAGGCTGTATGCCCCCGTGGTGTGGTGTTGAAATAAATTTTTAAAAACACTACATCCCAGTTAGATACACATTATTTTGTGACGTCTAAGATATTATTATTTTAACTACTTCCCCAAACTGTATTATATTAAAGTGACTTTATATAAGTTAGGCAAATAATAGTTACGAATACGATTATTTAAATACAGTGATATATTACTGCATTTATCTGTATTTCGAATGTAAATGTAGTATATATCTTGGTATTTCCTTACAGGTACCTAGATACACAAGCAACCACTTCTTGTTGCAAATGCTACTTCCTGTGTAAGAGGTCTAGATATAGATTTAAGTGGAACTATGATTTATCGTTGTGCTAGAAAGCCTGAAATGTTGCTTTTCGTATTATGCAAACTATACTGCATACAACTGTAGCTTATCGACTTCAAACGATTTGTAATATATCTGGATATAGGTAAAAACAAGTTCGGAACGCAGCAAGTGCGTTATGGTAGTGATGACTTTATTATATGCTTCAAATTTGAGTAACTCAATTCTCTATAAACTTAGAAAGTTGAATTTTCGTTCGTAATAAGGGCTTTCTCAAGGCAACATATTTGACAAATTTGATCAAAATAGCTTTGTAATTTTGGGAGATATAATTTTTTTTCAAAAGAAAACCCAAAATTTTCCCGGAAAACCTTCTCCGATTGGCTGGCTACCATAACCGTATTACGATATTACTTTATAGGTGGGTTCTCGCTGTAATAAGTATACCGTACTGACGAGCTCTAGTTAGAGCGAAACCGATCTGCGGTTATAATTATGGTGAGAATATATCTAGCCTTACATACATTGTCCCTACATTAGTGAAGAAATGGGCCAGGGCTGACAATTTTAAAATCGTTAGTTGGTTGTAGACAGTCTCTATTGTATAATATTTTGTGTTATTTGGAGCTATCATAACAACATACCACCTAGTTCGCACCGAGATGGCGACCCCGTCGTGGCCTACTGCGTTTTGTGTTTTGTTCCTTTAACGTAGGCCTATTTCCGCGACTATGGCCAATCACCTACACCAGGGAGCAGTTTCACCTCACTATCCTGGAAATGTTGCCGAACCCCTGTCTTTCTGTAAGGAGGGTAGGGATCTTCAACGTGCCCAACATCACATGGATACGGGACCGACGGCTATACGCCCCCTCCGAAGGGCTGAACGTGCAGACATTCAACTTGCTCAAATACAATGCCAGAACCTTGGTTGATGTTAATTTTACAGTTTGTACTGAAAAAGTGAAAGGAGGACCCAGGGATCAAACCCAGTACCCTTCGGTTCAAAGGCACACGTTCTTACCTCTGAACCACCGAGGTTCTTCGTGGCCTACTGTAAAATAATCATTTCTGGCTTACAACATAATGCCATTGCCTGGAGGATCTGATGTTCTATGACCTGACACACCATATAAAGATACAAATTTCTAAGCAAACGCTAAATTTGGACAAACAGTAGACAACAAATTGACATTTTTACTCGAAATTTTCTTCAATAAGTGTTATTTTTCAGAGGCAGTATGTTAAAAGTATTGATTTTACCAAAAAATAATGTCATATTATATGTATACTAATCTCGTAGCTCATGTTAATTATATTGCAACTACTTACCACACCATTTTTTTAAAATTATTTCTAAAGAGATCAGTCCAAAGTAGGAAAATGCTCGACATAACCATTTTATGTAACCCGAATATTTGTCAATTTACTTTATTCGTTAACTGGTACCTTTTACTATGAGAATGGGATCTTTTATGTGTGTGTTTCTAGTCTTGTTAATTATCTGCAAAATAATTTACAAGGAATTAGATATCTTTAATCATAAGTTTTAAAACAACACTTTGTTGTTTCTCGCTTCTGTAGTAACATATATAATACATACATGACACACTGGGGGTGTTTTTTATGTATATTAATCTACGGAATTGTATTATCCAGAGGTTATTTGCATTTAACTGTAGATAGGTTTTACTAGGTATCTAATATAGCTGAGTGTTGTTGAGATTAGTTTCAAGGATTAGAATTGAACAATATGAAAAGGCTTTGGTTATGCGTTTAAGCATAAATATATAGTAAAAGTTGCAGTTTTCTGTTTTATAGTTAACAATGACAATGCAATAGTACATGTACTTATTTATCTATTCTGCCTCTTTATAATAATAATGAAATAATGTTTAGGAATTTGAATTTATTGTTTGAGCAAGCATATTTATTCTTAGTAACTTTTATCCTTTTATAAAACGGGTGCATTGCGTTTTTCCAAAACAGCACTAACTTAAAGATACGAAGATTATAACTATACAACATACAGTCTCAACTTTGCGTTTATAACATAACCTATAAGCAAATAACAAAAACAAATACCTTGGTTAGTTATTAGTTAACAGTATTTGCTATATACACGAAAGTCATTTAAGTAATATTTTACTTACCATTTATAACATATAATTATTTTAGCGTCCCACATTATCTATTTAAATAACAATAAAAATGTAAAATAAGATTTCTGTTTTAATAAGAATATAAATAAGATGTCCATGTTGATCTTGATTATTGACGTTGACGTTAGGTCTCGAGTGTCTCGACGCAGCTCGCAGCTATGCTGTCATCACATGCAGCGATGTCATATTGTACAAATTAGATTGTAATTATTTTTGGAAAATGAGACGAGGAATTGGTCACTCAACATTTATGACTATTAAACGACATTTAATGGATGGATTAATTTATTGTGAACTTTTATTTGTCATCAATAAGTACAAATATGTGTTATGACCATATGTTTTACGTTTTAAGATTCAAATGAAATTTTATTATATCTGGCAACCCGGCTCATTTATATTTAATTATCAGGTGACTCGATTTTGAATTATATACTCAGAATAGCACATTCACAGTCTAACCATGCTTGAAAACATTTACCGTGTGAAATGCCTCATGTAATTCGATATCTTAGACTGTATCTTTTTCAAAGAAAAATTAGACACACGGTGCCCATCTACGAACTCATCCAAGCCATATATATATATATATATATATATATATATATATATATATATATATATATATATATATATATAAACATATAGAAATCAAAACCGACCTTGGATATGGGTTCTAAAGGCCAAAAGTCTTACCATCGATACCCCTCTATTAGTGAATTTTCTTAATGAAAATTCACTAATACAAAAGTTACAGGGGTGTTTCCATTTTAAATGAGCCATACTGTATATATATATATATATATATATATATATATATATATATATATATATATATATATATATATATATATATATATATATATATATATATATATATATATATATATATATATATATATATATCACATTTGAAACTGAACCAGGATACGAGTCCTAGGGGGTCCAGTTTGCGCCCACTTATTTATTTTTATTATTACCACTACAGACACAATACAGAGATATTATACAAGAGCTAAAATGATGGTTGCAAAATTACTACTGTGATTGCATAGATTAAGAAGAAGAAACAAACCGTGAAATCAAATAATTACATGAACAAGTCTATTATGGATTCAGTTGAAAAAGTTAAACGAATCGAGGTGCCTCTTGAACATATTTACATTCGCAGCATTGACCACATCATCTTGCAGTGAGTTCCAATCATTAAATGCCCTGTTAGAGAAGAAATTCAGACGCTGAAATGTTCTAAATTGTTCTTTACTCAACTAAGTTGAAGAATTATTTTCAGCATTCAAAATTTGCAGTATTAATCGAGTTTATTCACGTAACCATTACATAAACCGTTATAACAGCACGTTTCAAGAGGAAATATCTGAATAAAAAGCAAACTCTTTTACCCGAACACGCCTACAACGAATGTTGTGTGAAACAAAAATGGAAATTACTTTTACATAATCACATTCACAAGAAGCCTGATGGTTCACGTTACCTCTGTATCTCATTGTCAATTTAAAGGGATAACGGGCCTGTTCATTACAAATATTTGCTGATAGGAAAGAAAGAATCCGTATTTGTCCAGTCGAGCCAAATCCAGGGTAAACAAAGCTTTCACCACTTCGCTGATTCTGTTGTTTCCTAACTTGAAACGCAATAAACCAAAATACAAACATCTATCCCCCTTCATTCTACTACAGGCCCGAACTATGACTCTTTAGAACGTTTCCCACAGTGTTGATAAAACATTTCAAGTTTAAACCATTTTGCTTGAAAAATTATGCACCACCTTTATGTCAGATTCTCCTATATAATAATAATAATAATAGTTATTATTGTTATTACTATTATTATTATTATGATAACAATAATTATAATAATAATAGTAAAAAACTCGGGACGCAGCAAGTGCGTTATGGTAGTGAATTTTTATTAAATGCTTCAAATTTAAATAACTCAATTTTCTATAAACTTAGAGAGTTTAATTTTAATACGTAGTAAGGTCTTTCCTAAGGGAAGATATACACAAAATTTCATTAAAATAACTTTATAATTTTCCAAGAAAATTTTTTTTTTCGAAAGACAATTTAAAATTTGAATAACTCAATTTTCTCTAAACTTAGAAAGTTGAATTTTGGTACGTAGTAAGGCTGAGGCAACATATATAGTAAATTTCATTAAAACAGCTTTGTTACTTTCGGAGAAAAAAAAAATTTCGAAAGAAAACTCAAAATTTTTTCGGAAAACCCCGTCCGATTTTTTTGGATAACGAACTCATCCAAGCCATTAATAAAAGAAAGGCACTTGCCAAGTTTCATCGAAATCGGTTAATTATTTTTTGAGTTATCATATATATATATATATATATATATATATATATATATATATATATATATATATATATATATATATATATATATATATATATATATATATATATATATATATAAATTAAACCTATTTACAATGAACTTTAATAAGATTATGCTGTGACAATACCTCTCTCAAGCAGTGGCGATTTCTCCTAGTGAGCTAGGTGTGCGCCGCACATCCTAAAATATAATCAAAATGTGCACAGTTATATATGTTTTATTTCTTTTCCCTTAGTCTCAATACACTACATATTTTATGACAATCGATTTAATTTAATTATTTGATTTCATAAATAGTCGGTTAATAGTGACTTGGAATGAAGTAGATACCACATCTTCAAACATATTCAGAGAATATGAGTAGATCAACAGCAACTGGGAATGAATTCGGTCAGTCCCCCAGCCACGTGTTTAAAAAACACTGGCTGTATGAGTGGTTACAACTGGGCCTCTAAAAAGACTGTAACAGCGGCAGAAGCAGAAGTCAATGTAAGCCGTGTGTGTTCGGGAAGAAACTATTGACTACTAATAACAACAATTGACTAAAAACGATGCGAGTTGTAAGGAAAAATATAATTATACTACAGAGGTGATAAATTATATTAAATTACAATAGGGTTATATATAATCGTAAATGCTGCCAATGATTAATAATCAATGAATTCAGTATTATTTACATTTCTCTGAAACTTAAAAATGAATTTCATGAGTCAATGACAATAATAGCAGCTGTCATTGATTAACGAACAGCAACCATACTTGATCTATGATTTAAACATAAATGTTACAAATTTGAATAGCTCAATTTTCTGTAACCCTAGAAAGCTGAATTTTGGCACATAGTTAGGTCATTCCCAAAGCAATATGTAGACCAAATTTTATCGAAATTTTTTGAAAAAAATTTTTTTTTGAAAGAAAACTCAAAATTTTCCCGGAAAACCCCGTCCGATTTTCTAGCCAAGGAACTCATCCAAGCCATTAATAAAAGAAAGGCACTTGCCGAGTTTCATCGGAATCGGTTAATTATTTTTTGAGTTATCAGACGGATACGTATATATATATATATATATATATATATATATATATATATATATATATATATATATATATATAAATAAATATATATATATATATATATATATATATATATATATCAGATTTTCCTGACTAACAAACTCATCGAAGGCATTAATAAAAGAAAGACACTTGCCGAGTTTCATCAAAATCAGTTGCTTATTTCTTGAGTTACCGGTTGGATACATACACACACACTTTTATATATATATATATATATATATATATATATATATATATATATATATATATATATATATATATATATATATATATATATACATATATATATATATATATATATATATATATATATATATATATATATATATATATATATATATATATATATATATATATATATATATACAAACATATAAGAATTGAAACTAACCCCGGATATGGGTTCTAGGGGTCCTAGTTCGCGTTCATTTGAAAAAATTTTTGCAAAGCCTCTCCATCGATACCTCTCTATCAATGAATTTTTTAAAAATAAAAATTCACTAAAAATGAAGGGCTCGCCTCTTTTTTTCCAGATAATGTATTATAAAAAAACCTACTTACTAAACTTAATAATTATGAACTACTTACCAAGTTTTCCTCTAGTTCGTTATAGGTGATAGTAGTTAAAAAGTCCTTTCCTTTGATAATTACTAACACAAATCACAATTCAGTCAACACTCAGCATTCACTTTAGTTTATAAGTTATAACATAACATAACTATACTCATTCCGTAAAGGAAACATCGATACGTCTATTTTTGATAGCCACAAACTGTTCTAAAACTCTTTCATCAAAGTTCGGTATTTCAAATACAAGGTCCCTGTTTATTGTCAACATTGCTAGCGCATTAAGTCGATCATTCGACATACAATTTCCAAGGAAGGTCTTTACTCGTTTTATACACGCTCTGCAAAAAGTCCACTGCAAACTGCAAGTGTGGAATTTGAAAGCGCACAACCAGATTGCTTACTCGGTTGTTTTTGACGAAGATAGTCGATCATTTCACATAGAAGTATCGCATTTCCCCAGAGCGCCGAAAAATACACACCGCCGAGCGACTGATATGTATGGATATGAATATATATAACTATAACGTCTGCAACCATTAACACTATACTTATTCAGATTCTGTATTAATGGCTGCCGACTCTGCGATCCTCGATCCTCGATATACTAATTTTGTTTGTTGAATTCAGGAGGTAAAAAAGTAAATAAAAATTTATTAAAATATAGCATAGCAAAAATATTATTTTTTCCACGGCATGCGGCAGTGCGCGCGCACGGGTGCGCTTATTGAGGAACCGCCTCTGCGTTTGGTTCAGTTCCACACGAATGGCTTATAAGTGTGCTGAAGATCTATAAAATAGATACTTGTATCCTGATGTACCTCGAACACACAATGTCTACCTGGAGAACAAAGACTCAATTACGGGCGCAAACGGGTGATAACATCGCAAAAAGCACGATACCAATTAGAAGAGGCAGAATTCAAGGCTACTCGCTAAGCCCATTTGGGGTTCTGCCTTGCATTGAATCCACTATCAAACCGCCTGAACTCCACCAGATATGGCTTCAGTATGAAAAGCAATGGAAGGGAGCAAATGATGGCCCCCACAAAGAACCACCTGGAACAACTCGTTAAAATCGTGGAAGGGTTTTCCAGAGATATTACTATGCAGTTTGGGCTTGACAAATGTCGCACCTTATGTGTCGCCAGAGGGAAAATACAAACAGGTGTATACGAAATGCAGGACGGCCAGCAAATTTCCGCGATGGATGTAAAAGAGTGTTATAAATATCTGGGAATACAGCAAGCGTGGGAATAAACCACTCGGTAATGAAGAACGACCTGACAAATGAATTTACGAAACGAGTAAAGCAGGTGGTGCGATCGCATCTTAACAGCAAGAACCTGACTAAAGCTCTGACTATATATGCATGTTCTGCACTTAGCTACTCATTTGGTAACTGGAGTAAAACGGACATCGAAAATCTACAACGGAAGGTGCGAACACTCCTAACAAAATCCAAAAAGCATCACCCCCGTAGTGCTATCGAGCGAGCAACCCTAACTAGACACCAAGGTGGAAGAGGAGTGGTGGATACTGGTAAACAGTTGGACTAGCAGATAGTGAGCCTCCGTACATATTTCCATCAGCAGGCGCTTACTTCTGAACTACACCCTGCCATATGCGAGGCAGATGATTCAACACCGCTACAACTAAAAGAAAGTGAAATACAAAGTCACCATAACACTGATCAGGAGAAGCTGCAATCTTGGATGCAGAAGCCTCTCCATGGGCGATATCTGAATCAGACCTCCCAGACACATGTAGACAAACTGGCGGCGAAATACTGGTTAGTGACCCTTTTATAGATATCTGCACGGGAACTGTTCAGAGGAGTTTTCTTCCATAGTTCGTCCACCTGCAGCTCCCAACAGATCTACCAGGGGAACAGAGCGAATGCACCCTTTTACTGTCCAGGTCACCAGACGTAGAACTTCTTGTTATGCCCGCTCTTTTGTCCCAAGGACTTACAAGTTGTGGAATTCCTTCTCCTCCAAACCCCCAAACCTTCGAGTCCAGAATTAACTAGTTGCCTCTTTCCTTCTTGTCGACACCCAGGGTACGATAGTATTTAGGCTGTAAGCCCTCGTCGTGTGTTGTTGAAATATAGTAAAAAAAGCTGCAGATTCACTGCATACGTTTTCAGGGAATTTTCCAGGAAAAACTGGTCCGATTTTTCTAGCTAATCCGCTAAGCCACTTACAACAGGAAGGCACCTACCAATTTTTAACAAAATAGGTCCATCATTTCTTGAGTTATCGGTACGATATATATGTATATATATATATATATATATATATATATATATATATATATATATATATATATATATATATATATATATATATATATATATATATATATATAGATCTTCCCTTTAGTGAATTTTTTAAAGAAAATTCACTAAAAATGGTAACTGATCCCGTATATGCGTTCTGGCGGGGCCTAGTTTACCAGATTTTTTTTTTTTAAATTCAAAAGTCACGATCTCGTTAGTATATTTTTTTTACAAAAATTCACTAATAGACAAATTATAAATATTTTGTGGTTCCCTGCGATTATCAACTCTTAATTTGTATTGTGTATCGGGAATATGTTACGCGGAAATAAATTTATTTGAACTGTTAACTTCAAACCAAGACATATGGTTTCTATATCTTTAGCGATTTGTCATCTCTCTTTGACCAGTCTACATAGAAATACAATATAGAACAGTCTATTTACTGAATTTAGATTTTTATTGAGAACATATTTTTTTAAGAAATGCTTTCAACTGGTTTCGGAAGAAAGAGAAAGTTCTTCATGATACATGACCAAAAAGTTATAAAATAAATTAATACAACACACCGTAAATGAAGATATAATATCTGTCACGTAAACAGACTCCCTTCTGGCATATTAACATTAATTTGGAGTGAAAGCCGGAGCGATTATCTCATCTAATTCATAGTTGGCAACTATGTAAAGAGACAGGGAACTATGTGGACCGTTCCTCACGAATCAAGTGACACTCTGCGCAGCAGGCAAAGTCTCATTAGTGCAAGAAAATAGAGAATGGCGTCTAACGAATGATAAAGGTAACACCGTGTGCAATGCGGTAATCGATATACGATCATGTTACAGAAAATACTTTGTGTTGTAATTAACTTCCAGGTGCAAATTTGGCTGGCGACATATACTCCTGTCATGGTGTATTGAATTTCATGAGCTGTTAAGTGCAACCCAAGTGAAAATTATCACACCTAGATCTTTTTGTATGATGTACATGTGCTCCTATGCTGCAGCTATTATCGCACTATGTAAAGCGGAATAAAATTTATACAATTTTATATGTCATCCCAATATTTCTCTGTACTCTCGCCAATTTAAGGCTTTCCTGGAAAAAGGGTAAATGTTACATTATCTAATTTGCAGTAATCAAAAAAAGTTTAATGTATTCTTATAATCAAATATCTGTATACCTCCCACACATGGCTCATCATTATTATCTTCAGAGACTTGAATATTTTGTCCCAAAAGTAATAAATAGAAAATTTAGAGACCAAACAACATATTTTCCTTGGAATCGGGGTTTTTGTTGCAAGTTATCGTTATTTATTGATTTATTTATTTAAATACCTAACAGAACAGAGTTTCCATTATAAAGGGTAAATGTACATTATCTAATTTGTAGTAATCAAAAAAAGTTTTATGTATTCTTATAATCAAATATCTGTATAACTCCCACACATGGCTCATCATTATTATCTTCAGAGACATCATCTAGATTATCTTGTCCCAAGAATGTTAAATAGAAAAATTAGAGACCGAACAAAATATTTCCTTGGAATCGGGGTTTACGTTGCAACTAATCGATATTAGTGAATTTTCTTTAAAAAAAATCACTAATGAGGAGATCCTGACTTTTGAAAAAAATTCTTTAAATGAGCGCTAATTAGGCCACGTAGAACACATATCCGGGGTCAGTTTAAATTTTTATATGTTTATATATATATATATATATATATATATATATATATATATATATATATATATATATATATATATATAATGCAATATTACACTACACTGTAATCACTTTTAAATATACAATGTATTTGTTTGCTGTACGTTTGTGATTTCTTATTGGTTTGCGTGGACTGCAGTTTCGAACCGTCAAGTTCATCATCAGCACGCTACCGCCTGTTATCGCTCCTGTGTGGTGTACGTCTGAGATTGTACGTGGCGCTTGCGCCGTTAGCTTCTATTGATCGGTTTACTGTTCTCTGATTGGTTGTGCCTTCGGATTGTGTGGTGTGTATCGGTCTCCTGTCTTGATCACTGTGGTTTGATACTTTGTCTATTTGTATAGCCTTTATTAAGTTTTTTTAAATGATTTGTTCTGGAATTAATTGTTTCTTATTGTTGGTTTGTTGAATGTAGTATTGTTCCCAGATTTCCATTTTTTTGGTGGTCTTTAACATGTAACACATGCAATAAAAATATATATAGAAATGACAAAAAAATCAATAGAAACAAGACTCGAGGAACATATAACAGCATTAGATAAAATCCACATACCTAGATACAAATCAAACGTAGCTACACACATTCACAACACAAAACACCAAAAACCAGACATCACCCAATTACAACTAATGAAACATGTCTTCAACCCCAACAGCCGCCATGGAGTTGTTGCTGGATCTGCCCCCCCTACACTTAGTTGTTATGGGGGAGGCCAGGCTAATACTATACAGACTAGCCTGCAATGGTAGACTGAAGATCAACCCAGGCTTTAGGGGCCACTGCAAAATTCAGGAGATCGTGAAGGAGCCCATGCTTGAAATGAAGTCAGACTTCGCAAGTCCGCGAATCTGCAGGGAAAACAACTGTACACTGGAAATCCCCGACCGCGAGGCATGGTGGAAGGAGACGCCGGGTATACCACGGGACGCGCTCGTCTGGTTCATGGACGGATCCGGCGGGGAGCGTGGGACGAGGGAAGGTGTTTACTCGGAAGGACCGAGGGTAGGTTAGGTTAGGTTAGTTTGTGAGTGGTCCATATCGGTCCCTCCACCGCGACCATAAGGTCTATTGTGGCTCACGCCTAATGTTTATATTTCGCCCAATAAATCCAGCCTCCTACAGAGGTCGATAACCTTTGCGGGCGAAAGTTGATCCAGATCCTCTGGAGCAAGCTTTACCTTGCCAAAGAGCAGGTATCTAGTCCTGTCCGCTGCCGGACAGGAACACAGCACGTGCTCTGCTGTTTCGTCATTCTCCATACACAGCCGGCACTCGGTCTCCTGACCGATCCCAATACGGTGCATGTGATGCCGCAAGCGACAGTGTCCTGTATACAGGCCGACTAGAGTACTCAGTTGTTGTCTGTTCAACTCTAGAAGCTTCTTAGCCCTTGACTCAGACAGGCCATTTATGAAGGCCTTAGAGTGAGCTAATCCTGGAAGATTTTGCCAATATAGAATTGTCCTTCTATCTGTCCAGGTCTTTAAGGTGCGTTTTGCTGTGCAAGATGTTATTACCAGCACCGGTTCTGGTCCGACAAAGTCACACTGGGCACCACTCCTGGCAAGCGCGTCTGCCGCAACGTTGCCATCATGGTCCGAGTGACCAGGTATCCAGACCAGCGACTCCTCATTACAGCTGCCCAATTCGTTAAGGGTAGATTTACAACTCCATACCGTCTTTGAATTGCACCGGTAGGAACCAAGAGCCTTTATTGCAGCTTGGCTATCTGCATATATCTTTATCGATTTGTTTGTGCATAGGTCTTTTAAGCTTTCCCTTGCACACATCTCGATGGCATAAACTTCTGCCTGGTGTATGGTTGCGTACTTGCCGAGGCTAGCTGATAGTCTAGCATCGGTGCTGCCCCCATATGCGCCGGCTCCTACTCCCATATTGGTTTTGGAGCCGTCAGAGTACCAGCAGAGGTCCGCTCTCAACAGGGTCGATTGGTTCCGGTCCCAGTCCTCCCTTTCCGGGAGGACGGTCTTGAAAGACAGATCTCTGCTGATTTTTGTAGGCATCAAGTACGAGACCATTCCCAGAATCTTGTGACAATCACTGTCATCAAGGAGTCCGGACCCCCTCAGACAGACTTCCCTCGGCATGTTATCTGCCGTTTGTATTAGTCTGTACGTTGTCCACCTCGCCACCCTCTCCAACCAAATGTGAAGTGGGGGAATATTGAGGAGGACCTCCAGAGCGACTGATGGTGCGGTGCTTATCGCTCCCGTTATCATCAGACATGCTTGTCTCTGTAGGTGAGCCAGTTTGGCCCTCGCGGTACCACGAAGTACCTTAGGCCACCAAACTATGGCTCCATATGTTATCATAGGTCTGATAACCACTACATAGAGCCAGTACATCTGTTGGGGGTTTGTTCCCCAGTTGTTCCCACAGATTCTCCGGCAGGTCCACAGGGAGATCTTAGCCCTGCGGATAACATTTTCTAACTGTCTGTCCCAGTTGAGCTTCTTATCTAGGAAAACTCCCAGATATTTTGCTTGGTCCGAAAATGGAATGTTTTCCCCCATAAGATTAGGTGGTTTTAATTTGTCCAACCTTCTTTTTCTGGTGAACGGGACAATGATCGTTTTGCGAGGGTTCACAGACATCTGTTCCCTACGGCACCAATCATTGACTACATTTAGTGCTTCTTGAAGAGTACTAGACAGTTCCTCCTCAGATTTGCCTCTAACCATTATGACGAGATCATCCGCATACGCCTGGACCTCAACCTCACAGAGTCCGAGGATAGCCAGCAGGTCGTCCACAAAGAGGGACCACAACAGGGGGGATAGAACGCCCCCCTGAGTACACCCTCTCGCAGCCCTAACGCTGACCACCTCTCCCCGTAATGAGGTAATAATGGTCCGATTGTGCAGCATGTTTCCGATCCAGCCACAGATGGTAGGTTCCACCCCCCTAGCGATAGTGGCCTCGTAGAGGGAGATCGGTAATGCATTATTAAATGCTCCTTCTATGTCGAGAAATGCCGCCACCGCAACCTCTCCATTTTCCAGAGAGTGTGTGATCTTCTCGACGAGGTTATTGAGCGCTAACTCAGTTGATTTGCCAGTTTGATAGGCATACTGGTGGGTATTTAGGGGGTTCTTGGGTAAGATGTTCCCCCTAATGTGTCCGTCCAGTATTTTTTCCAATCCCTTCAGGAGGAATGATGTAATACTGAGAGGTCTCAGTGAAGTAGGTAGGAGGTCATTACGTCCCAATTTGGGAATGTAAACCCCCCTAGTAGTAGGACCGGTACCACCCCATCCTTCCCTGGCGACTTGAATGGCTGGAAATGATTCACAGCACACTCCACTGCCGAGGCTGTAACTATTCTCCGAGCAACTAGCCAGTCCTCCCTTTGGGGGCGTTTAGATCGTCCCTCAGCTGGTAGGACCTCACTGTTGCTCAGGATCAGACAATCTAAGAAGTGTGTGTGTGCTAAGAGCTCTAAAGTTTCTTTCCGAGATTCAGTAAAGGAACCATCTGGTCGTTTTATCGATCCCAGTTCCTGTACACGGTCGCGTGAGAGAATCCTGTGGATTCTGGCGCTGCTGGGCAAATTATTAATGTCCCCGCAGAACCTCCTCCAGGACTCCCTCTTAGCGATCCTGATCTCTTTATTATAATGTGTTAGAGCAGTTTTATATTGCTCCCAGTTGCCTGTAATCTTAGCACGATTGAAGAGACGTCTAACTTCTCTTCGTAGTTTATCGAGGTTATTATTCCACCAAGTAGACCCCCGACTGTCTCTCTTTGACCTCAGTGGACAGTTTTCGTGATAGGCAGAGACCACAGCTTCCCTAACCTGTTCGGCCGCAATCTCGATCTCATCACGATCTCTCACTGTGGGGATTGCGGACCCAAGTCTGCCGGCGAGGGATTGTTTGTATCCCTCCCAATCCGTCCTCCTCGGGTCTCGATACTCCAACACAGGTCTAGTGCCTGTTTCAATTTCAAATAGGATATGGGCATGGTCTGAACATGAGGGTTCAGACGACACCCTCCATTTGAGGATTTTTGAGCTCAAAAGCCTTGAGCTGATCGTAAGGTCTAAAACCTCTCTCCGGTTAGCTGTAAGAAAGGTGGGTTTCGAGCCTATGTTGTTGACAACCAGCTCCTCCCCTAAAATGTATTCAAATAGTGATTCACCTCGTCTGTTAGTGTCCGTGATCCCCCAAGCCAAGTGATGGGAGTTCGCATCACACCCCATTACGAGGTGATAGTTGTTCCTCTTGCAGTAGGCGATCAATTTCCGCACCTCTGCTGGAGGTGGTTGTTCTGCATCTCTGTCTCCAGGGAAATAGGCCGAACAGGCCACTACTTCCAGCCTGGTCCCCCCGGATGTGATCACGAGATGGATGGATGCCATGTCCTTGGTGCAGTACTCTGAAAGTGTAAAATACTGCAAGTTGTTTCTGATCCAGATACAGGCTCTGGGGTTAGTACCAGAGCCCACCTCTACTATCTTACCAGAAGTGTTACCCAGCCCTTTAGTTCGTTCCGAATTAGCGGTCCAGGGCTCTTGGAGAAGAGCAATATCTATTTGCTCTTCCTTTAATTTCATGCTAAGGAGGAATGTCGCAGCCTTAGCATGATGCAGATTAGCTTGAATGCACCTTAAGTTGGTGGGCATGGGGGTAGGAATATAGGAATGTATGGAGGAAAAAGGAGTAGTTTAAGGAGCTTAAAGGAAAAGGGAATTATGGTGCAGGTTCCTCCTCCTTTTTAGGAGCTCGATAACCAAGCTTCCTATAGGAGGGTCTACCTTTGGTAGTCGTCCTAGGGGTGGACTTTCCTTTCCCCTGTTGTTTCCCTCTGGAGGTTCCAGTGGAAGGTTGAATCCTGCCACCTCCTCTATTGGGTCTGTGTAAGTCGTGTCCATGTTTGGTCCCACGAGCAGCAAGGGAAAATAGACCTCCATGGAAGAGCCCCGCATCCCATGAATAGGCATTTACACAGGGAGGTCGCCCGGTTTCCCTGGGGAGGGTTAACGTTAGCGACAGAATTACCATCCTGCCAATGCTCGGCCATATCGGCCAGAAGCATCATTGCCTCGGCACCAACCCGCCAACGACCTTGCGATGTGGGTTTTTTATAGAGGACTCTCCTCGCAATGCCGGCCAATTAAGGCAAGCATTCCTGGCCCTCCTAAGACATGACTAGGAAGGGTTACGGTTTGGTTAGTTCATTTAGTTCACGTCTGATAGTAGACGCTATCCAGGGTGCACCACGGGGAGGCGAAATAACTTTACACCCCGACCGAGGGTAAGTCATAGTATTTCCCTCGGAGCCCATGCAACGGTGTTTCAGGCTGAAATGTACGCCATCCTGCACTGTGTGCGGGAGAACAAGAGGAGGGGCTACACCAACAAGCGGATACTCATAGCCACAGACAGTCAGGCAGCCCTTAAGGCACTAAGTAGCCCACGGGTAAATTCCTGGCTGGTGAGTGAGTGCCGAGACGAGACGAGCGACCTGGCTGGGCAGAATGAGGTGACTCTCACCTGGGTGCCGGGTCACTCGGGGGTCAAAGGCAATGAAGAAGCTGACAGTCTCGCGAAGAGAGGGTCAGCAGAACCATTTATGGGACCAGAACCGGCTCTGGGCGTGACAAAGAGCACTGCCAGTGGAGCCATTAAGTCCTGGGTCAGAAACAAACACAAGGTGTACTGGGCGGACTGTCCAGGGCTCAGACATGGGAAGTCAATAATTGACGGACCCAGTTCAAAGAGAGCTGTAGAGCTGCTAAATCTTAGCAGAGGACAGCTCAGAAACACAATAGGTCTCTTGACGGGACACATGTCCGTCAAGAAACACCTGCATAAAATGGGGCGGATCGAAGGGGACCTCGCATGCAAACTCTGCGGCGAGGGGGAGGAATCAGCCCAGCACATCTTGTGCGAGTGTAAAGCTCTAGACCGCAAAAACAACTGATCTACGATCAGTCTAGACCGGAGAGAGAGCAATATAAAACTTCACCCTACCAATCTCTGTGCACACTAGTTCAAGGCACAGTGATTTTGGAATGGGTGAAGTAAGACTAAGGGTATGCACAATCAACCAAAGAGGTTGCAGTGCTATCGGGCGGCAGGGCTGCGGACGAGCCCTGAGAGAGGAAAAAGAAGGCGCAGAGCCATGGGCTCTACGGTATTCCCTAAGAGTTCGCCCCTTTTGCTTAATAATCTTAATGATATCTGAAATAAACTACGATGGGTAACCATGGCACGGTGGAGTATGCAGCGGAATGTAAAGAGCAAAACTGCGGTAGATTTAATCATAAAACAAGGAGCAGGCCTAAGTGAATCAGACAATGAATATAAATATGACCAATCTATTGACCTCAGTGCCTCATATAGTAGGGGGTAATTTGCTTTCGGAAAATTATAATGCGATGAAATCTTATTAACCCTAAATTTTGAAAAATATTCTTTACCGTAATCATGTGTATCTACGTCAACCATTGGACATGCTTCGGGGGCTACAGGACAAGCTATATTACATGACAAGGTCTAATAACCTCCGATTCCAATTACGAACATTTTTAAACTGTTTTATTAAAAGACTTCAGGAAAATCCATTTCATCAAAAATCCGTTAAGAAAATGGTTAACGTATAGCTATCTATTAGTGAATTTTATTACTGAAAATTCACTAAAGGTCACCGTAGTAAAACTCAACCCATAGCTCCCATAACTCAAAAAATAATAGGCTTATCCTGATGACATTCGGTTTGTAAGAGGCTCGGATAAGTTCGTTAGTCAGTACATTAAATGAATCTTGGAACCTGTGATGAGCATTGACAAGTACACTTATAGAACCCAGATCACCACAACACATCTTTTTAAGGACCTGACGATGGTTTCACTAACAAGGTTAGCGTCTTTGGACGATGAAAATTCTAAACTGATTATTACTAAACGTCACCTAATATACTGAGTTTTAGGTAAAGACCGATACCGAGAGAGAGACTCGGGGAAAAGTTTCTGTCGAGTGTATTTTTATTGCTGGACGAAGTTTTTGAACTTCCTTTATAACTTTACATGGAAGTTTCGGAATATTTTCATCTGTATCAGATACAGAGGGAAAATAAATGACAACAAATCAGTGGCGTCACTCGGCTTAAGAAACTTTTGTTTTTTATAACCTTAGTAATATAAATACTTTCGTAGGCATCTAGCTTCGCTGCCGAGGGGTAAATCACTGGGGTATTTTAGTGTACATGGTAAGGAATTGCAAGGGTATTTCAAGGTACTTTGGGGAATTTCAATCTATTTCAGGAAACTTCGGGGAATTTCGAGGTATTTTAGGGTATTTTGAGGTAGTTTGGGGAATTACAAGGTTTTTCGGGGAATTTCGAGGTGCTTCGAGGCATTTTAAACGGATATTGCATAATATTTCATAAAATATTGCACAATTTGGCAACGTTGTACTAAACTCTCTTATGCTCTTATGCTGATGTAACGTGCAACGTGCTACGTTCACAAGTTTATGTTCTTAGCGAATTTTCATTAAGAAAAATATGCTAACAGAAAGGTCACGATGAAAAGCTTTTGAAATTTTTTTTTTCAGATGAGCGCGAATTTGGGTCCCTAGAACCCAAAACCAAGGTATATATATATATAAATATGTGTGTGTGTGTATCCGAGCGGTGACTCAAAAAATACTAAATTGATTACAATCAAACTTGGCCGAGAATATTGCCCACCACGTCATATACGACAAGTAATAAAAAAATTATTACCAGACGAAATATCTGAAAATCAAGATAAAGCCGTGTCTACAATAACGTCCAAAAATGTGACTGCTTCAACATGGGCCACTTGTAAATACAGTCGTGAAGAACGTAGCAGAAGAAAACGAGAAAAGCTTTACGAAAATCAAACATTATTAACACATTTTTATCAAATCTTAGCAGAAATCGGTTGTGTTATTGATGCTAATATTAACAACAATCCAAGTATTGTAGATATGTTAAACGACACTGTAAATAGGTTAAATGTGCATAATGATAACTCAAGTGATAATTTGTCTATTAGCTCATCTATAACACGTACTACATTTTTGGAAATATTTTTACTGACTTATTTAATACATATTTAAAAGCTTTTTGTTTTGTAGCAACTAACGATCTCCATAATAATATACCAAATATATTTTGTGATGTGTTTTATATCTTTTTATAAGTTTTTGCGAGGGTTTGTTCCAGAATGCCAATTTTAAAGAGCCGAAGCATCTATGTTATATGAGTTTCGATATAAGTTTAGTTTTATTTCTTGCTTAAGAACATTTTGTGTTGTGTTGTTGTTATGTTAGTTTGTTTTCTTCTTAATTTAGAGTGAATAAAAATTCAATGTCAAACATGAATTATTTTTTTAATTTTCAAATAATAGTATTTACCGACAATACATATTGCACTACTTTAGTCAATTATGTTTTTCGGTTAGAGTAAGCATTTACAGACATGTATGTATATCTATTTATTTGCGTTTTAATACAGAATAACAGTTGTAACGTCACAAAATAAATAGAGTTTGCTGGGAATTTCAAGAGCGCTTTGAGGAATTGCATGGAATTTAGAGGATGTTTGAGACAAGTTAAGGGAATTTACAGGGTATTTCGAAGGTTTAGAGGTATTTCTCGGGTATTTCGGGGAATTTCAAAGAATTTTGGGTAATATTGTGGAATTGTTTCTGAAAGGAGAATTTTAGTGTAAAGTTTTATTTCAGTGATTTCCCCGTCGTTCGCTGCTGTATAACATTTTTGATAAGTTTTAGATTTTCTTTATCTATATGGTGGTTACTGTCCCAAATATGTTGTGCTACGCATGATTTGTCTACACTACCGTATCTCAGCTATGCCAGATGTTCACGAAATCTTGTCTCAATAGTTTTTTTAGTGTGCCCAATTACAATCTTTACAATATATCTCATAGATACCTGACATTTTAGTGGCTTTATCTTTAATATTCGTATTATCTAACAAATTTCCTAAACGAAAATAAAATAATAATAAGACATGACTCTGGATCTGGGTTTTAGGGGGCCTAGCTCGCACTCATTTAAAGAATTTTTATAAAAATTACAAAGTCGGGATGTCCTCCCTAGTGATCTTCTTAAAAGAAAATTCACTAAAGGGGGTTGTCATTAAAAAAATGCCGATGACGTCATAGTTGAAAAGCAGGAGTGGGAGAAACGTAAATTTTATACACAAATTGTGGATTTTTGAAAACTAGAATTGACGCGTCCGAACACTTCGTCAAAACACAAATCGCTCAAATTATTCCATAATTTTACGGCGTATTGTACAATTCATAATAAAAAATCGCGTAAACCATTTCTATGAAAATTAAGTACCATATCGCACTTGCTGCATCCAGATTTTTTCAAAATATAGCTTAAAACCTTAACCTTCTCAGACATCAAACCACTATTCCTTTTATTGTCAGCTACATTTATAACTCACCAACGGAATTAGCCGCTTTTAGATCCGCGGTTACATACATACATCACAACATTTTAACTCTCTATGAAAAATGATAGATAAACTAGAGTTAGATACACAATGGCTGTAAGATAATACAGTCACATATGTAGCTTATTGTTCTGTGAACGTTGATTTGAGAAAGCCATTTAAGCCGTTGTATAATTGAATTAGTTAGCGCTCGGGAGAGTCGATTTGTGGTGCATGACCTCAGCAGCATGATGATTTGTACTGGGACCGTGTAATGCTCCCCTGGGAGGTTGCTGTATGCACTGGCTCTGAGGTTGAGGTATATAACCGCAAATATCTTCACAGTCTCGCCGCGATTGGGTAACTAATCTCTCAAGGATTGCACCAGAATGCAGGCTGCAGAATTATGAAGATTGTTTATTTGCTTTAATGGCATAGGAAGGAAGAGACTGGGGAGTCATTTTGGAGTCAACGAGGAACTAGAACTATCATGAATAGCGTTGTATCTAG
Organism: Tillus elongatus; assembly: GCA_964006375.1. Lineage (NCBI taxonomy): Eukaryota > Metazoa > Arthropoda > Insecta > Coleoptera > Cleridae > Tillus > Tillus elongatus. Next base: position 10,280,274 of record OZ023264.1, on the reverse strand, counting down.
ATCTGATATATTATTCTAGCCTTCTGTTCGGCTAGAATATTTCAAACGGAATACTGTTGAGAAACCAAAAATATGTTTTCTTTATAAATTGCTAATAAATGTTTTAAGTAACAAAAAGAGAATGGCAATTGGTTATTTATTATAATTTTGTCTTATGTGACTTGTAATACTAAAGTAAATTCACTACATAAGTTAATATACAGTGTGGGAAAAAGTATGGACTACCTCTAATAACTACGTTTCTTTAAAAACGCTCGAACACGTCAATTTAGTTTTTAATTAGCCTACTTTTTCATATAATTCATCTGTTTTTTCATTGACGGCCGTCAAAATAATGGTTGTACTGTAAAGTACGTTTGTCAAAGGTATTTTAATCAAAGAGAGTACTTTCCACAATAATGGCACACTTCAATTACTCAAAGTAAGACTTTTTGAATTTAATTATTATTTACGTGGAGTGTAATCGAATTGTTTCCAGATAGACATAGGCGATTCCTGATATGATCGGAAGACTACTTAAAAATTATTCTGAGAATGGAACGTGTTGTTCAGAAGGTAATAAAAATAACCCGCTATTGGACAATGAAGAGACACAAATAAATGTTTTGGCATTTTTTACTGCTTATCCGCATGCGTCAATCACAGACTGCAGTAGAAATTTGCATCTTTCAAATAGAACTATTCACATAATTCTAAAAATTAACAAATGGTCATCATTTCCGTTCACATTAATACACCATTTAGAACCTGGGGATTTTTCCCGGCGTATCGAATTTTGCGAATGGTATCTTTTGAAAACTCAAGAAGATGAAAATTTCTCAAGAAAAATTATATGGTGCGATGAGTCAAAATTTTCAAAGGGGGGCATGTTCAATGATCACTACTGTCACTATTGGTCAGACGAAAATCCTCACATTACTAGAGAACGAAATTTCCAGGGATGGTGGAGTTTTATTGTATTTTGCGCAGTAAAATGCAATAGAATTTTTGCCCTTAACATTTATGATCAGAACTTAACAGGATGGTACCAATAGTATTAAGCAATACTGAATTTCTTTGCGTATTAGTACAGTATGTTATTAAAATATTTATTAGACTCACTGAAACTAAATTTGAAAATATGACACTTTAAGTCATATCAGTAGTAATGGTAGGATTAGAAAAGATAATAACGAATTCTAAACGTGCAGTATTCACAGGTCCTGTATATTTTCGTATTCTGCAGCAAGTAATAATACCAGCGCTGAAGTCCTTGCATGAACACGAAGCTGCATAAGTTGGTATCAACAAAATGGAGCTCCACCACACAACTCACAGATAGTAAGCGACCTACTCCAGGAAACATTTGAAGACAGATAGCTAACTGTGGTCCTCATCGTTAGCTGGCCCGCTCACCAGACTTGACTCCACTAGATGTTGTATGCATTTGGGCGTGCATCAAGAACAAAGTTTACCAGGAACTACCTACTACAAAACAAGATATGATAGCTAGAGTATTAGAGGCATTTAACGCAATGAATCAAGATTACCTTTCTCGAGCCACGGGTACCATCACTAAAAGAATCATGAAATGCCTCGAACTGAACGGAACAAATTTCGAACATTTATTGTGAAGTGATAATACATAAATCTCTTTGTCCCCTAATAATGCTTTACTCTTATGTGGAGGAAACACTCCATTCTTAGAAATTCTTTAGTAGTATTCTGATCATGTAACGAGTTGCTCTGTGTTTATGTGGAAATCTCTTTGCAACCACACGACATTTTCTGTTAGTAATTCGATTATACTCCTCGTAAATAAAAGCTATACTCAAAAGTCGTTGTATATTTTACTTATGTCAGAAGATGACGTTTAAAATTTTCATCTTCTAGGCAACCTATTAAGCTGACTAATAATTATTTCTTATCTTATTTAATAATGTTTAAATATCTTTAATCTTTAATATATTCAAATCGGTGGGACTTAGGTATAGGAAATGCTGATACCAGTCGAAAGAACAATAAAAAATGCATGAACTAACGTTATAAAATATATGGTGTTCTATTTAAAATAAGAAAGGTATTAGGTTTTACAGTTGTCACGATTGACCGGTCTATTTCGGATGCCCTGTCTAACTTGTACTAACTTTAGTAAATTCCAAATATTTTGTGGCATTTTAGAATTTGCACTTTAAAATTTAAACCCTTCAGGTTGAAAAATTCACTAATAAGAGAAATACAGGTGTGTAAATGTGACAATATTTTTTAAGAAATTTTTGAGAAAAGTCAAATATCTCGAAAATGGTTGAGAAAAATGACACAATATGTTTGTAAAATCTACCATAAAATTTGACGGGCAATCTAGATCCGTAATAAAAAACACCATTTTACATTTCACATAAGAATGTTGACGTCTACTTCCAGTATAACCGGAAGTCCAATAACGTCAATATTTTCAGTGAACTGAAAATTTCGAAAAACCCACGTGCGTAAATTTTCAGAATTCAATTGTGGGCTCTACTCCTGAAACGGCTACTGGAAAGTCTACGTTGGACATCCTGTAGTATGTAATAAATAATTTCGAAACTATTAACAAGATAAGTCAGTCAGTCATACTTTTAATGCATTATGTTCAGTGTGTGAAGATAAAAATTTAAAGACGCTAAACTACCCATATTTAAAATAAGACAGCCTAAATTATTGTAACAATAGAATTGGTTATTGTAACAGTTTCTTATGAGGGTTGGAATATTCGTAACTACATTTACTACAAGTACAACTTTATTCATTAAGAGGTCTCTATGTGAAACTAGTAAAGACATTGCTGTCTTTGATGTGGTCAGTTCACGTTTATTTGCTTTGGTACTCATCAAAGTGCCGGAATCCTTTTCCCTTAGCCGTAACAAATCCCCCGATAGCCTATATTGTACTTTGGTCCTAAGTTAACAAACATCTACTACCGTAAATTCTATGATATGGAAGATTATTACGTCGGTGTTTTAGTTGTAACAATATCCTGGTTATTTAGTTTCCTACAGGATCTGTTAACTTATTTGTGCATGGAAGCTGGATAATGTATGGTGCTCTAGTTCATTTTAATGTTCTATTGATTCAGTACACCCTAGATTCTAGATGAAATTTCTTGGTGTTCATACGAACAGAAAGCGTATATCTATTAAAATTGGATTGTTAGGGAATTTTCTTAAAAAAAATCACTAATGGGGAGATCTGTTTATACATACATACATACATACATACATATATATATATATATATATATATATATATATATATATATATATATATATATATATATATATATAATAAGTACTGGTGGTGTGTTACTTATAAGTTATAGGTTAAACTATTTATTATTATTAGTCAAAAGTCCCACGTTTATGGGCGCTAATTATTATGTATATAGGGGGGGGGGGGTGTTTCTATTTAGTATTTCTTTTAGTTCGGTTCGTTATAAGTACTTGTGTATAATCTTTTTGTATTTAGTCTTATATTTTTCGATTAAATGTTGAGCGCACTTGTTTTGTTTTAAATTAATGTATTTCGTGATTAATAATGTGTTTGTATTATGATTTATATGGTTATATATCTGTATATTTTTAACAATTTAAGTTTATAGAGTATTATTATTTTGTACCACTTGTTATAATGCTCCACTAAATCTTAAACATCTAGTAAATATGCTCAAACCATCGCTGTTCAGATATACTTAGTGAATGACACTGTAGTCATAGATCTTATAATGTACAATTCTGTTCCTTTATGTTACTGACAATAAATATTTACCTGATTATTCTATTTTCTATTCTATTTTTTGCCACAGATATGTAATCTCTCTCTCTATCTCTACAAGGATTAAATTTTATTTTAGCGTTCAAAGGAAAATTATTTTACACAAATTTCACTGTTCTTTGTTTTGTTATATATATATCCACAGACTGCCTATTACCCTCTTATAGATTCCTTTGCCTGAATCCTTTCTACTTCAACTTATCTCTATACCTTATATACTTCACAAACCTCGAATACTGCTCCCACAGCTGGGGTGCTGCTGCCGCTTCTACATTCCCCATTCTGGACTACATTCAGAAGAGAGCTATACGCCTCATCGGTGACCCTACCCTCACTTAAAGGCTGCCATCTCTTGCCCACCGACGTGGCGTTGGTGACCTCTCTCTCTCTCTTTTATAGATATCTGCACGGGCACTGCCCAGAGGAGCTTTCTTCCATAATTCCTCCACCTGCTGTCCCCAACAGATTTCCCAGGGGAACAGAGCGAATGCACCCTTTTACTGTCCACGTCACCAGATATAGAACATCTTGTTATGCCCGCTCTTTTGTCCCGAGGACTTTCAAGTTGTGGAATTCCTTGCCGGCACATATTTTCCCTCTCCCTCGAACCTCCAAACCTTCAAGTCCAGAATTAACAAGTTGCCTCTTTCCTCCTTGTCAACACTCACGGTACGAGAGTATTTAGGCTGCTAAGCCCTCGCGGTGTGTTGTTGAAATAAAAAAATAAAAAAACTATATATCTTTATTTAATCAATGAAAGAAAAACAATTTAAAGCTTGTTAATTATTAAACAGTAAACGAAACTTTTATTTTTTATTGAAAAATACTTTATGTTTATGAACAATCTATTTTTTTAATTAATCACCTATTTAGTATCCCTTTCTAATCTATTTTAAATTTCTTCAATTGTTTTATTGTTTTTTATAATAGTAATATTACACATTTATTGAGAAGATTTCCGTCCATACAGAATAATACAAATAAATATACAATAATGCAGTTTACAAAAAAAAAAAACTCCCCCAATAAATGGAGAAACGTCAAAATTGGCAACATTTAAGCAATGAACCCAAAATAAATACGGATTATGTATAGAGTATTCTGCAAACTCTTAAGGTTCACCTTCAACCATCATTGCCCTTCAGTTTATTAAAATATTTCCAGAAAATTAATTTTAAATAGACCCTTTCTCTGATGCTTTGGCAGTGGTTTTAGTGACGTTTATGGTTTAGCGGTCTATAATTTTTAGATAATTTTTGTGGAAAAAAATCGTTAATGAGGAGACCGCGATTTTTTAATTCTAAAGAAATTTCTTCAAATAAGCTTAAACTAGGCCCCCTAGAATCCATATCCGTGTTTACTTTCTGCTTACATATATAGAGGGTGGGACGAGGTTTTCCGTGAAAAGTTTTCATTCGAAAAAAAAATTATATCTCCGGAATTAACAAAGGAAGTGCAACCGTACGCGGGTTCATATCATCATAGGTAAGCTACCTACAAAAATTTAGCTCTGTAGGTTAAAGAAGAAAAAAGTTACAGTCATTTAAAGAAAAATAAATTTGGGTTTTCCTCAAAACGTCAAAGTCGCGATTTAAAACGTCACAATTGGTAATATTTAGGCAATGAACCTGAAATTAATATGAGCTATGGAAAGAAAGTGTCTCAAGAAGAATGCTTTACAAAGCCTGAACTCTTAGTTTCAATCGTCATTGTCCTTCATATTACTAAAATATTTCCAGAAAATTAATTTAAAATAGACCCTTTCTCTGATGCTTTGGCAGTAGTGTTGGCTATAGAGTTTATCGTTTAATGGTATATCATTTTTGTCAAATTTTCGTTAAAAATCATTAAAGCTCAATATATCCGTTATTATGCAAGATACGAGAAAAAATGCTATACCTTACCTGTAGGGTGTCTTGAGCTCCATCCTATAAAATTATTTTGACAATCACAGGTGGCCCATAAATCGTTGGTGTTACCTACATTTTTTCAAACATTCCTTATTGCATTTTTGCAGTTTTCATCGCAGTATGATGCATGTTTGTAAAAAAAGATCGAGAGGCAGTCAGTGCGTTTTGGTAGCGAATTTTCACTAAATGCATCAAAGTTCAATAACTCAATTTGTATTAACCTAAGGTTCGTGGGCTGGAAAACGACTTTTCTCGGAAATATTTTAAGCTTATTTTCGGAAAATGTTAGTACGTTTTCAAACAATAAATTATTTTGGTTATATATGGCACATTGTTCCTACTATATGGTTATCCAGGTGACAAAATTGATGTCTGCTTGCACTAAAGAGACATATTTGCTGTTAAAAACATTTTTATGAAAACTAACTTCCATAACGCACTTGCTGCGTCCATAATTTTTACAAGTCGTCTCCGCTACTAACGAGATATCTTGCATAACAACTTATCTACCATTTAGGACACGATTAGAAACTTACTTACCTACAGCTGCGTCCAGACTTTTATTTCTCTATGTAACTTCACGGGTAAATAAATTTCCTTTAACGACATAACCTTAAAAATTAAGCATGGCTAAACATTTTGTCATAGTTTCCTTTGTAAGGTGTTGAATTAGAAAAAACTCTGGACGCAGCAAGTGCGTTATGGTAGTGAATTTTCATAAAAATATTTTTTATATCAAATATGTCTTTTCTTTTAAAGAAAAGCAGGCATCAAAGTTGGTTACCAGTATAACCTCTATAGTGGGAACAATGTACCACATTTTATCAATAACTTTGTTGTTGGAAAAAGGGCAAATATTTTTCGAAAACTAACTTAAAATATCCCCGAAAAACTGGCCCGATTTTCCTGGCCGACGAACTTCCTCAAAGTATTTAGCCACCTACCAAGATATAATTATTTACAAAAAGATTTTCGACAAAACTTACAAAAAAAAATTGTAAACAACTTTTTTGCGAAAATCCAAAAACATTTTTTTTACAATAACTTATTAAACATTAGGTACTAATTACCAAAATTTTACAAAAATTTCACAAACAATGATTGCTACATAAACAAATAAAGTTCGCTACCATAACGCACTTTATGCGCCCAGAATTTTTTTCTTACAAACATGCATTATATTTCGATGGAAGATACAAAAATGCAATAACATAAGGCGTGTTTGATTAAAAAAAAAAGAAAATTTGTATCACCAACGACTTATGGGCCATCCTGTGATTGTAGAAATATTTTTTAAGATGTAGCTCAAAACACCCTATAATTAATATATACATTTTTTTTCATATCTTGTATAATAACGGATATATTGAACTTTATTGATTTTTTACGAAAATTCGACAAAAATTATATACCATTAAACGATAAACTCTATAGCTAAGGCTACTGCCAAGCATCAGAGAAAGGGTCTATTTGAAATGAATTTTCTGGAAATATTTTAGTAAAATGAAGGACAATGACGGTTGAAACTAAGACTTCAGGGTTTGTAAAACATCCTTCTTGAGACATTTTATTTCCATAGCCCATATTAGATTCAAGTTCTTTGCCTAAATGTTGCCAATTTTGACATTTTAAATCGGAACTTTAAAGTTTTGAGGAAAACCCTAATTTATTTTTCTTTAATTGCCTATAACTTTTTTGTCTTTTGAGCTACAGGGTAACTTACGTATAAGAACGTAAACCCGTGTACCGAATTTGGTTGCCCTTACTTTGTTAATTCCGGAGATATCAATTTTTTTTCTAAAGAAAACACAAAATATCCGGGAAAACATTGTCAGATTTTCCTGGATAACGAACTTATCCAAGCAATTTGCAAAAGGAATTTATTCACCAAATTTAATCAAAATCGGCAAATTATTTTTTGAGTTATCGGTGTGATACATACATATATATATATATATATATATATATATATATATATATATATATATATATATATATATATATATATATATATATATATATATATATATACAGGCTGTTTCAAAAAACATGCACCATTGCTCGTGGGGCAATTCCTTACTAAAAAATAAGAAAAAAAGTTCCTGTGCACATGGGCCCGAAAACGCATAGTTTCTAATATACAGCGAGTTGAATTTTTTTTTTTTTTAAATTTTTTATAAATAATTTCAAAATCACTGGATTCATTTTAATGAAACTTGGAACTTGAAAGTGTATTATGAAAGTGCATATTTTCGAGTGAAAATCTACTTACAACTGCGTCAGTGGCGTGCGTACGAGGTAACTGTAAAAATTCATTTGGGGAAAAAATATGTGCGCCACTGTCTTTTTCCAATTTTGATACATCAGTTATGAAGCTTATCACATAAGTCACAAAAGCTACCTCTTGGTATTTTTTCGTTCAGGGTATCCCTTAGGAGATATGATTAATTTTATAAAAACTCTGGACGCAGCAAGTGCGTTATGGTAGTGAATTTTCATAAAAATGTTTTTATTGCAAATATGTGTGTTTTCTTTTTAAGAAAGCAGGCATCAATTTTGGTTACCAGTATAACCTATATAGTAAAAGCAATGTGCCATGTTTCATAAAAATAACTTTATTGTGTGAAAATGTACCAAGATTTCCAAAAGTAGACTTAAAGTGTTCCCGGAAAAACTCGTTTCTTGGTCAACCTTATAGGTTAATAGCAAATTGGGCTATTCAAATATGAAGGATTTGATCAAAGTTCGCTACCATAACGCACTTGCTGCATCCAGAATTTCTTTTCTTACAAACATGCATTATATTTCGATGGAAAATGCAATAACATAAGGCGTGTTTGATTAAAAAAAAAAGAAAATTTGTATCACCAATGACTTATTGTAGAAATATTTTTTAAGATGTAGCTCAAGACACCCTATAATTAATATATACAAATCTTGTATAATAACGGATATATTGAGCTTTATTGATTTTTTACGAAAATTCGACAAAAATTATATACCATTAAACGATAAACTCTATAGCTAAGGCTACTGCCAAGCATCAGGGAAAGCGTCTATTTCAAATGAATTTTCTGGAAACATTTTAGTAAAATGAAGGACAATGACGGTTGAAACTAAGACTTCAGTGTTTGTAAAACATCCTTCTTGAGACATTTGATTTCCATAGCCTGTATTAGTTTCAAATTATTTGCCAAAATGTTGCCGATTTTGACGTTTTAAGTCGCAACTTTGACGTTTTGAGGAAAACCCCAATTTATTTTTCTTTAAATACCTATAACTTTTTTGTCTTTTGACCTACAGAGCTAAATTTTGGTAGGTAACTTACCGATAAGGACATAAACCCGCGTACCAAATTTGGTTGCCCTTACTTTGTTAATTCGGGAGATATAATTTTTTTTTGGAAGAAAACACAAAATTTTCCGGAAAAACCTGGGCAGATTTTCCTGGCTAACGAACTTATCCAAGCCATTTGCAAAAGGAATTTATTCACCAAATTTAATCAAAATCGGCCCTTTATTTTTTGAGTTATCGGTGTGATACATATACATATATATATATATATATATATATATATATATATATATATATATATATATATATATATATATATATATATATATATATATAAACATATAAAAATTCAAACTGACCCCGGATATGTGTTCTGGGGGGCCTAATTAGCGCTCATTTGAAGAAATTTTTTCAAAATTCAAAAGTCGAGATCTCCTCATTAGTGAATTTTTTTAAGAAAATTCACTAAAAAGGGGCAATATATATATATATATATATATATATATATATATATGTATATATATATATATATATATATATATATATATATATATATATATATATATATATATATATATATATATATATATATATATAAACATATAAAAGTTGAAACTGACCCCGGATATGTGTTCTGGGGGGCCTAATTAGCGCTCATTTAAAGAAATTTTTTCAAAATTCAAAAATCGGGATCTCCTCATTAGTGAATTTTTTTTAAGAAAATTCACTAAAAAGCTAACAACAGTCCCTTGCTGGTTACTATTACTCTTGTTAAAAGGCAGATAGATGAGCTAGTACTTTCTGCAAAAATGTTACATTTAAGACGGTCAATACTTGACAATGTATTCCGGGCATGTCTGAGCTTTACTGGTGCGCTGAAGTTGTCCTGAAACATAAGTCTATTATTGAAATGCACCAGAAAATGTTTCTTACGTCTCCAGTTTACAATTAGTTGGGAACTATCGCAGGATACTTCGTCATGAATGTTAAGCACTGACTTGTCTGATTTAAAACGTTCAAACCGACAAACAACAATTTTCTTGACATTGTAGCAAGAACAGAACGGCTATTGTGGAAATAGAATTGTGGCTAGTAATGACTACTTTTTACAGTAGAATTCACTCGTTTCTGTAAATTAAATATTTTCTGTTGGGTTACCATCTCGAGTCATCACAGTCTAAATAAAACACCGCAATAATAACATCGAAGAATGGGTATATTTCAAATCAATTTTCTGCAAATATGTTAGTCAAACGTTGTCTTGCAATATTTATTGTCTACAACATGCATTTGTTTCAGAATATTTATTCAAAAAACATCATTTTGAACGTTCGAAATAGTCACTTCGACGATTAAATAGAAAAAACACTTAAAAAATTTCAAAGTAATTTTTTGGTACTTTTTGATCTTTTAATATATACAGTGTGTCCCAAACTGGATGGGAATGTATTACTATCTCCGTTATTATTAGAGAAAGGGAGACTGTTAAATTAGCAATGTTTTGTAGAATTTAATACTCGTTACAAATATGACTTGTATTTTGCCCTGCCTCTTTTCGTTTTCGAGTTATTTTGAAAAAGTAAAATTTGTCGATTTCTTTTTTGACATGTCTAAGACTTGCACATTATCAGGACACCTTTTAGAGAGTAATCTTTTTGTGCTATACTCAACTTTGGATTGTCATTTGTTTTTGAGCTACATGTATCAATCACCTTTTAGTGAGTAATCTTTTTGTGCTATACTCAACTTTGGATTGTCATTTGTTTTTGAGCTGCATGTATCAATGTTTGTTTTTATTACGGCAGCCATATTAGATTTTTTGCTCATGTGATAGCCTGTGAAAAGGACTTTCCAATGATGTACAACATGCTTAAGGAATCTTGTAATTGCACTGACAATTTTGAGAGAACCCGTTTTGAGGATAGTAGGCTATGAAACCCAATACTAGAAAACAAATGACAATAATAATAAGCCGCACCAAACATTATTACCAAATCTGTTTTGCAATCGTCTTTGTTCCTTTAGATGGGGATTTTCATTTGCCCAATAATGCCTATTATGGCGATTATATACATCACAATTTGTAAATCCGGATTCACCAGTCCATATTATTGTCAAATGAAAAATTTCATCTTGCTGACCTTATCCTTGATACCATCTGTAGAATTAAAGTTGCTTAGGGTAATCGTCAAAATTTAAGCCTTGTACGATTGTAGGTTTTTATGGATGGTAATGACTTTGTTTTAATACACGCTGTACCGTACTTTTGGGACGTCAATGTATTCACCATAAAACTGAAGAGTTTGCGGAGCGTTTTCGTTTGAAACCTGTACGACGGCATTATTTCTTTCTTCATTTTTAGGCATTGGTAGTTTCTTTGCGTGGAAGCTACCATCGCTTAATAGATTGGTCACTATCCTGTGAAATATTTTGGTGTTTGGTTGTCGTCTTTCTGGGTAGTTATTTTGATATGAATTTGCAGCTGCCTCAGTATTTCGATTAGAACGAATATAACATTCCAACATGTCAAAATATTCTTCATTACTGAACATATTGTTGAATAATATTTAAAATAAACAGAAAAAACTATTTAGTACAAAATTTTAAGCAACGTGTTAAATACACCTCAAATTTTTCAGATAACTAAGAATGACAGTATTCTTAATTGTCGCGATAGTGTTCTATCCATAGCAACTTTTCTTCTTTTGTTTTTCAGTTGACTTACGTTTAAAAATTTCACAGGCGTCTTCGTAAATCATTAATCTGCTTTTTATTGAGTTCTGTTAGTAAATTTGGTTATATTATTATACTAGGCTTACCCATTTAATTAAATTATAACAGTTTTTAGGATAATGTGATGTAAAATATCATTTGTATAATGGGCCGATTCACTGGTGTGCTCAAAGTTTTTTTTTAATCGTAAATCATTACGGAAAATTATGTTAAAAGTAGAAGTCTATTGTTAGATTCCACGGCCTACTGGTTTTGAACACTTTTTTGTCATTTGTTTTCTGGTATTGGATTTCATAGCCCACTATCCTCAAAACGGGTTTTCTCAAAATTGTCAGTGCAATTACAAGATTTCTCAAGCATGTTGTACATCGTTGGAAAGCTCTTTTCATACGCTATCACACGAGCAAAAAATTCTGTAGCTCAAAAACAAATGACATTTCAAAATTAAAAATATCATAAAAAGACAATTCTGTAAAAAGTGTCCTGATAATGTGCAAATCTTAGACATGTCTACTTAGATATTGAAGCAGAAATAAATTTACAAATTTTGGGTTTTTCAAAATAACTCAAAAATAAAAAGTGTTAGGGCAAAATACTTCTCATGTTTGGAATGACCATGAAATTCTACAAAACATTGATAATTTAACCGTCTCCCTATCTCTAATAATAACGGAGATAGCAATACATTCCCATCCAGTTTGGGACACACTATATATATATATATATATATATATATATATATATATATATATATATATATATATATATATATATATATATATATACAGTAGAATCTCTTTAACCCCGACACTCAAACTTTAGAGTCATAAACCAGTTTCTCCGGACACGCTGACTCCTTGTGCTTGCACAGACTTGTCAACCTCGCCATAAAATAAAGTGCATGCATTCACTCAGCGTTCAGTGCACAAGTAGCTTTGTCAACTTCATCGCAGTGCATAATAATCAAACAGTAATGTCGAAAAGAAAACACTCAACCAAATTTGAAACAAAGGAAAATTAAAAATCTTATTCAGTTGGGACAAAGTTTTAGATTCATTGCTGACAAAAATAGTGTGGAAAAATCGAGCGCTAATTAACTGTGATAATTTAACACCCAATTAGAAAGCTACAGTACATTTGATAATCCGAACAAATCGCAAATTCGGACGTACCTCGCGCATATAATTGTCCGAATTAACGAGGTTGTACTATATATATATATATATATATATATATATATATATATATATATATATATATATATATATATATATATATATATATTTATATATTTATATATATATATAAATATATAATATATATATATATATATATATATATATATATATATATATATATATATATATATATATATATATATATATATATATATACGTTGTCACGACAGCGCCAAATAACATAAAATGTTATAAAATAGAGCCTGTGTACAGCCAACTAACAGTTTTGTAAATTGTCAGCACTAGCCCATTTCTTCCCTAATATAGGGACAACGTATGTAAGGCTAGATATATTCTCACCATAATTAGAACCGCACACCGGTTTCGACACAATTACAGCTTGTCAGTACGGTATAGCAATTACAACGAGAAAACACCTGTGTGTGTGCCTAAATCAGTAGATATATTTGTTAGTTTTAAATATCTAATATGCTTTAGTCATTTTTGTGGTTTTATTTGTTAGCGTAGTAGGCTATGGAAAAATCGAATCTTAAAATATTGCCCACCAGAATATGGAGCTTCTGAAGTACTTTATTTTTTTTATTTTTATAAATCGACTGTCCCGTTATGAAAGAATGAATATTCGCCGCTAGAAGATATATATATATATATATATATATATATATATATATATATATATATATATATATATATATATATATATATATATATATATATATATATATATATATATTCACTCATCCCAGGTATCTCAGATACCAAAGGGACTGAGCTCAGATGGAGCCCTTTGCAAGTAATCGGGCCCTGAACGGCAACGCGACACATCTCATTTCCCAGGAATCTCCGTACAGTGTGGGCAGTTGCAAGTATTACCGCCTTCTGCATAACCTTATAAAGATGCTCTCCAAGGCCCAGTATCCTAATGTTCTCTTAGGAACCACGCTAGTTGACGACATGACTACTAGAATCACTCAGACACTATCTGCCCTCCACTGTCTCTTTAGTTGTATCTCGAGGTCTCTGTACTTAATGATCTTCTCGTTGTGCTTTATCTCTAGATTATTAGTATCTGGGATTCCCACATCAACCAGCCTCACTTGGTTGCAGGACATATCCACTATTATTATCTCTGGCCTGTTGTGGGTAAATCGTTGGTGTAATCCCAGTACAATCTGTATTCTGAGTTCTCTAGAACAGGCTCAGGAGTGTATCTATAGTAAGGCACGTTACTAAGGTTTAAAAGTCCCAGTTTAAGAGCCAATTTTCGACGAAGTATTTTAGCAACTGTGTCGTTTCTCTCTTTATACTCTGTTGCAGCAAACGCTTGACATCCTCCGGTGACGTGCTGGATAGTCGCTGGCGACTGACACCCAAATCTACATTTGCCATTTGGACCGAATTATCTCCAACTATATATAACTATATTATTACTATTATTATTATCGTTTCTGAAGTGTTCTGTTCAACTGTATATTATCAATTTGAGCATTTGTATTATGTATATTTTAGAGAACTTTGCGTGTACCTATGCAGTTTTATATAAGTGACAAGCCCTGTATTTTTTCCGATTTTATTTTTGAAAAAACTAAGTTTTTAGGAAAATTTTTGTATTTTCTGTCGGAAAAAAAATCTCCGAAAATAAAAAAGGCTGGACGCAGCGAGTGCCTTATGTCGGTAAATTTTCATAAAAATGTTTTTAAGAGCAAATATTTCTCTCTAATGCAAGCAAGCATCAATCTGGATACCGGTATAACCTATATAGTAGTAACAGTGTACCATATTTTATCAAAATATATATTTTTTTAATGTTACAAAAACCCTCCGAAAATAGACTTTTCGAGAAAACTTGTCTCCTAGCCAACAAACTTCGGTTATTAGCAAATTGATTTATTGAAATTTAAAGCATTTAATGAAAATTCGCTACAAAAACGCATTGTGTCTTTGTTTCTTACACGCATGCATCATATTTCGATAAAAAATGCAAAAATTTACGTATACAACTTTTTCTCGTAACTTGTATAATAACAAGTATATTGAGCTTTACCGTAGAAATGCGTCACCCTGTATATATGTAAACAGATAAAAATTGAAACTAAGCTCGGACATGGATTCTTGGGGGCCTAGTTTGCTCTCATTTGATGAAATCTTTTTAAAATTCAAAAGTCGCGCTCTCCTCATTAACGACTTTTTCCTATGAAAATTGGTTAAAAATTATAGACCGTTAAACCATAACTTAACTTCAACTACCGCCAAAGCATCAGAGAAAGTGTCTGTTTGAAACGAAATTTCTGAAAATACTTTAGTAAAATGAAGGACAATGACGGTTGAAGCTGAAACTTAAGGGTTTGCAAAACACTCTTCTTACGACATTTTGTTGACATAATTCGTATTTGCTTTATGTGCTTTGCCTAGATGTTGCCAATTTTGACGTTTCAAATCGCGACTTTGACGTTTTGAGGAAAACACAAAATATGTTTTCTTTACGCGCCAGTACATGGTTCACTCTATATAATACAAACCCGCCGACCAAATTTGGTTGCTCTTACTTTATTATTTCCCGAGATATAACTTTTTTCCGAAATAAAACACAAAATTGTCCAGGAAAACCTCAGCCGATTTTCTTGGCTAACAAACTTATCAAAGCTACTTGCAAAAGGAAGGGACTCAGAAAATTTAATCAAAATCGGCCCAGTATTTTTTGAGTTATCGGTGTGATATATATATATATATATATATATATATATATATATATATATATATATATATATATATATACATATTATATATATATATATATATATATATATATATATATATATATATATATATATATATATATATATATATATATATATATTGTCACAGCAAACACTCTGGAATGAAATTTATAGAATAGACCAGAAGTGACAGGTGTAGCATAGTATAGAACGTCTAGAATCTCTATAGACAGTATAAATAGACGAGCGGTGCGCAGAGTAAGTTAGTTCAGTATTAAGTCGGTGTGGTGAAGAAGTGATCATAGAGTATTAAGCGAGTCAGCAGTAAGTGTTGGTGTTTTAAAAGCGATCATAGAAGGCAAATAGTGGAATTCAATTCTATGGACATTTAATAATAGAGAGAAACATTTTAGTTGATACTGGTGTTGGAAAATAGTTGCCTATAATAAATTAGTAGTTTGAAAAGCTGTGTTTTGTTAGTCAACAAATACAGAACTTCGTAGAACGTAACAATATATATATATATATATATATATATATATATATATATATATATATATATATATCTATATACATAAACATTGAAAAAATCAAACTGACCCTGGTTATCCGTTCTAGGGGTCCTAGTTCGCCTTCATTTGAAGAAATTTTTTCAGAATTCAAAAGTCGGGATCTCCTCATTAGTGAATTTTTTAAAGGAAATTTACTAAAAGCTATGGTAACCAAATTGGTAGCTAGGTTAAAATTATAGAAGGTAAACTCTATTGTTATACACATTACTATTTCTATTGCATAAATATGCATAAATGGCACGAATAAATAGGTATTGACATTGTTATTATAGGCTTCATCTTGCACTTCCAGCCAATCAATAAAACAAGTACTATAAGATAAGCAGACGCCCATTGAAACCAATTATTGATAATCAGAGCCATTTCCTGCAACCGTGCAAAATATTAACTCACACAACAGTGACACAAATAAGGCAGAAGCAACTCTGAGAATAGATTGTAAGGAAGCTAAAGCTAAACTGAATATCAATTACAGTTAGGTAGTTAGGCAGACGAGTTAGCACGTAACAAAGACCCTTTAGCCCCGCACGTTATATTGATCATCGCTGCAAGATACAACATACATTCTTGATAATTAATTAGCAGCGCCGAATATACACGTTTCTGCACCCTCCTTGCCAACATACAATTCTATCTTAACAGTAAATTGTGTGAAAATGTCTTATCTCCTTAATATAAGAGGTGATTCGGTTTCAGCCAATTCGAATCGAATATGCAGATACTTAAGTAAATAAGCTGTTTACTCTTGAACGATGATATTTACGAGCAGATACTTTGAGACACGTAATTAAACGTCGATATCTAAGGGTTAAATTCAGCGTTGTCTAATATCTGTTTCACATCCTCAAGTTATGTATGTTACCATCTTCTGCCCACATAAGCTAGAGGGTTGTATAAATGCGTTATCATAATGTGCACTTCAAAACCGCCGATGTGATCGGACTAGATTCGCAGTTAGTTTAAGCCACACTCAATTCGTCAACATATCTGTTATTGTTTTAGTGAATTTTCTTTAAAAAATCACTAACGAGGAGAAGCAGACTTTTAATTTAGAAACAGTTTTTCAAATGAGCTGGGGCTTCCAGAACCTATGTCCTGGGTCAGTTTCAAATTGTATATGACCTAGCGGGCCATTTTCTAGACCCATTGGTTCCGATCTATTGATTGGATATATTTTTTTATATTTCAACAGCACACCACAAGGGCTTACAGCCTAAATACTATCGTACCGCGGGTGTCGACAACGAGGAAAAAAGCAACTTGTTAATTCCGGACTTGGAGGTTCGGAGAGAAGGAAAACATGTTCCGGCAAGAAATTCTACAATTTGGAAGTCCTCGGGACAGAAGAGCGGACATAACAAGATTTCCTATGGCTGGTAACCTGGACAGTAAAAGAGTGCATTCGCTCTGTTCCCCTGGCAGATCTGTTGGGGACAGCAGGTGGAGGAATTATGGAAGAAAGCTCGTCTGAGCAATGCCCGCGCAGATATATATATAAGAGAGAAAGAGAGAGAGGGCTCACCAACAGCACGTCGGTAGGCAAGGGACGGAAGCCTTTGGGTGAGGGTAGGGTCACTGATGAGACGTATAGTTCTCTTCTGAATGGAGTTTAGGATAGCGAGTGTAGAAGCGGCAGCGGCACTCCAGATGTGGGAGCAGTTTTCGAGGTTTGGCCTTATTTGTGAAGTATATAAGGTGTAGAGATTAGTTGGTGGAAAGTATTTGCGAGTCCGGAAGAGGAAACCTAATTTCTTAACAGCGGCTTCTGGACTTGATGTGACATGTTGGTGCCAATTGAGATTTAGATCCACAGAAATGCCAACAAGTGAAAAGGACTCATTACCTTAAATAACTTGTTTGTTCATTGTGATGGGTCTAGGGCTGGTGTATCTCTTATGAGATAGAAAGCAAGACTGAGATTTGGTGGAGTTGAATTGTACAAGATCTCTACTTCCCCAGTCTTTTTTGGTGGTCCACGGTGACAGAACCTTTCATGAGTCTGCGAACCTCATCTAATTGGGCTAAAGAGACAGGCTTATAATATTGTATATTTGAGAGGAGGATGCTGACGTCCGTGTAACTGTGAACTGGGTTGGATGTGCGAGAGAGCAGGTCATTGGTGTGAAGAAGAAACAAAGTAGCGGCTAAATCTGAACCTTGAGGAACTCCTGCATTAATTGGATACAGTTTAGAGGAATGTCCATCCACGAGAACAGAAATGATCCGGTTGGAGAGGAAATTTGCTGTCCAGGTACAGAATTTTGGTGGTAGGTCATAGGCCAGAAGTTTATTAAGCAGCGTTGCGTGCCAGACGTGATCGAATGCTTTCGATATCTCTAGAGCGGCAATCTGGGATTCACTGTGTAGTTCCATAGACTTGTTCCAGGAATGGGTGACAAAGGAAAGGAGGTCGGCAGTTGATCTGCCCTGACGGAATCCATACTGCCTGTCATGGATTAGACTGTGTTTTTCAAGAAATTTCGGGGATGGACTGTGTGGATAATTATTCTGATTTCAAAATTATTTATTTCAAAATTCAAAAGTCGGGATCTCCTAATTAGTGAACTTTTCTTAAAGACAATTCACTAATTGGGATAACACCCTATGTCGATCATCCTATATATAAGATTTATGTATAAACTTTATTTCTAATGTTTGCAGTAGCGGCTCGTGCCTTAATGCATTGGGGGTGCGCAAGAAAAAAAGTTCAGGACGCAGCAAGTGCGTTATGGTAGTAAATTTTTATTAAATGCTTCAAATTTGAATAACTCAACTTTCTACGAACTTACAAAGTTGAACTTTTGTGTATAGTAGGGTCTTACCAATTATTCATCAAAACCACTATGTAATTTTTGGAGAAAAATCTTTTTTTGAACAAAACTAAAAATTTTCCCGGAAAACGTTATCTGATTTTCCTGACTAACGAACTCATCCAAGCCATTAATAGAAGAAAGGCACTTGCAGAGTTTCATCGAAATCAGTATATATATATATATATATATATATATATATATATATATATATATATATATATATATATATATATATATATATATATATATATATATATATATATATAAACATATAGAAATTGACGACACTGACCCCGGATATGGGTTCTAGGGGCCCTAGTTCGCGCTCATTTGAAAACATTTTTGCAAAGTCTCTCCATCGATACCTCTTTATTAGTGAATTTAAAAAAATAAAAATGCACTAAAAATGAAGGGCTCGCCTATTTTTCCCCGAAAAGGTATTATAAAGAAACCTACTTACTAACCTTAATAATTATTAACTACTTACCATGTTTTCCTCTAGTTAGATATACGTTATAGTAGTTAAAAAGTCCCTTAAAAAGTTAACCTTTAAATTTAAAATATCCACTGAATTAATCACAGTATCACAATTATTTTGTCCACTTATTAAGCAACCCGAAGTAGTAACCATCATAATAATAATTGTCTTGTTAGAACATGTAAACAACAACGAAATGATCTAATTAAAAATCAATCCGAAATCCGACGCGGTAGTACTAGGTAGTAGGTACACACGCTCTGCCAAAAGTCCACTACAAACTGAAAGTATGTAATTTTATAGCGCACAACATATTGCTTATTCGGTCGTTTTCGACGAAGATCATTCAGATTCGGCGATTATTTCGCACTGAAGTATCGCATTTCCTGAGAGCGCCGAAAAATCCACACCGCCGCCCGCCTGTTTATATGGATATGGATGTATATAACGTCTGCAACGATTAAAACTATACTTATTCTGTATTAATGGCTGCCGACTCTCTGCGATCCTCGATATACTAATTTTGTTTGTTGAATGCAGGAGGTAAAAAAGTAAATAAAAATTTATTAAAATAGAGCCTAGCAAAAATATTATTTTTTTCCACGGCAGGTGGCAGTGCGCGCGCAAGGGCACACTCATTGAGGAGCCGCCCCTGAATGTTTGTCAATTTGGTTTACCTATAACATTTTTATATAGTATGATTACATAATCCCATATTTTACACATCACCTTCCTTCAATCTCATATACTTCTTTTCTTTAATCAAGTTGTCACAGTTTTATATAATAAAACGTTTTTAGTACTGAAGAAGGTTGTCTAGCAGAGCAAATAGCGGGTCTTTAGCATCGTGACATTGCTAGTGAAGGCAGTGAAAGTTGGAGATTTCGAGAACATTACACTTATATTCTTCCAGTCCCCCTGTTCCAAGCGATGCGGGTAGCATGTAATATTGCCGTTTTAACTTACACTCTCTCTTTTATCTTTCGCCTTAATCTACATCTACTATTCTTCATAAAAATTTCATTATTATGGCTAAATCAAATATTTAGCGTGTTCTAAAATAGATTCCAGGATATCAGAGGCAATGTGGCATGCCAAAAATGTATCTCAAGCAACAATTTATGTGTGGTTGTTTCAACAAAAACACGTTCACTGGAGGGTCTAACAAGAAGTTAAGGTCCTTTCTTCCGGTCGACCTCCCACATTCTATAATTCATGAACGATAACCTTACAGCGACTATCGACTAGACCACGGAATAAAGAACACTAAATCGTGGTTTATTTCTATAACCGCATCAGCTTTGCGGTGATACAGAATTTTGCGGTATTTTTGTTGTAGGAAGGATAGTAATGGCTTAAATACAGGGTGATTGTTGTGAATCTTGTTAGGATTTTATTATTTTACATCCACATTGCCAATACGTGTGGAAGTACGGCATCGGCGACCAAAATTTCAAAGAATTGTTTCGGTTAAACGTCGTATAAAGTGTCAAAACATATAGAAAACATAAAAGTTTCTTTGTCTACGGCTCTGTCGGTCCGTGGGTCTGTCGGTCCACATGTCTCTCTTTGTATCCACGATAATTATAGAACGAATTGAGATATCGTCTTCAAATTTGGTATACAGTTAGCACCCGATAAACGATTGGTCCAGATTGTTTTTGGGTAAAATATTCGCAGGGGAAGGAGGTGATTGGAGGGCGATTTGGTAAAAGATGACTTTTTTTGTAAAATTTCGAGTAATATAACGTTTTAGTGTTTGTTTACTAGAAAACTTGCAGTTTCATCACACATCTGGTATTTTGTCCTGATATTAAGTTAGGGGTTGAATGTGTGGGAGTGGAATATCGGTGAGAGAAATATCGAATTTTCATTTTTTGTTGTTGACAATATGGAGTAAAAAGTTTTAAAACATATACAAAAATGGATTCTGGAATTCTTGTCTGTCGGTCTGTACGCCTGTCTGCTAGCTGGGGCAATAACTTTCAAACGAATTGAGATATCATCTTCAAATTTGGTGTCCAGTGAGCAGCAGACAAAGGAACGCTTCGAGTTGTTTTTGGGTAAGAACGCGTCAGGACGTAGGGGATAAGTGAGGGGTGATTTGGAGAAACTTGAAATTTTTTCGTTAAAACTGGAGTATTATGACGTTTCAGAAGTTTGTGGGTACAGGAACACAAATATTTTATTTGTGGTTAAGTCATGGAGCCTAAATTAATTTCACGAGAATGCCTTTTTGAGCAGAGTAGATTATCACAGCTATGTGGCAGTTATGATTCAATTTTCAGCACTCTTTTGAATAAATTATAAGCAAGACCGCAAAAGCTCGTTCATTCCAAATCTACCATAAAGTAGAATAGGTAAGCAGATGAGTTCTCGCGAAATTTAAAACATATATTTTCAATTAAACTCTGTTTGGAAAACAAACCTTAACATATCATTCCTGAATATATGTGACCTAAATTCTAACCTGAACTCCCTCCACCATTTCCCCCAGACTGATAGGCCTCAACTCTTCTTCCTTACCGAAACCCAAATCAGTGCCAAAACAGCCACTAATCACCTTAATTTCCCGGGGTATGAGCTCCTTGCTTCATTTAGATTGCATGGAGGCGTGTGTGCATGGGTCCGTAGCAATCCACACTGCAGCAGAGTCCCCAATTTAGAAGCTGGAAGAAAAGACATACTATGGATAAAACTCTCTCTCAAGGCTGCAACTAAATTCATCTGTTGCATTTACCGGTCACCTTCTGACAACAACTTTGTCCAGCTCTTCGACTACCTTCTGCAAAAACAGACCATCTGATTTCTGAATATCCTTCCTCCGAGGTCACTATTCTTGGTGACTTCAATGTCCATAATAAGGAATGGCTAGGATGTTAAAAAACCGAACCACAAGGGAAAGCAGCGAAGGCATTTGCAGTCAGCAATTCTTTAGCCAATATGGTTTAGCAAGCTACTTACTTTCTTCGCATCCCAACACACAGCTCAAATCCTTTGGATCCCCTTCTTACTACAAATCCTGAATGCTACGACATATCAGTCACCCCCCCCCCCCTCGGTCGTTCAGACCATGCCATGGTCACTGCTTCCTGCGCAATGTAACCCGAGGTCACACAGTCATCAAACCCACCTGCCTTTTGGCACTACAACTCCGCGAACTGAGACGAAATGGGAGATTACTTTTCCTCATTTACATGGTCGTCTGTCTGCTTCTCTCATACTGGCCCCTCCGATATCTCACAAAACGTCACCGAAATCATCCAAGCTGGCATGGAATTAGTTATGGCACGTACAAAATCCTGTGACAAGGCCAGACTTGAAAAGGTCAAATCTCACAAAACGATTCTACACAATCCCAGTCAAGAAAACCGTCAAGCATTTAACGACGCAAGAAGCCGCTATGTCCGCTTTCTTTCTGAGGCAAGAAACTCGTTTAATAACCAACATAAAAAACAAAGTCTTCTCAAGCTCCAAGGGCAGCAAACCCTCCTGGACTCTTGCTAAATCTGTTGGGAATAATTTCTGCAAGAGCACGTTCCCACCTCTTGTCTCAGGGGATGAAATTGTTTCTACCGCCCTGGGCAAGGCTGAACTTTTGCCACGTTGTTCGCTGGAAATTTTACTCTCAACCCACCTCCAAATGTTCAACCACCAACAGTCCCCAATGTCGTGCATAAAATGACGGATATCATTTTCAAAACTAAAAAGGTACGAAAGATGCTCTCTTCTCTTAATACCAGGAAAGCCTCTAGCCTTGACGAGAGAGCAATTACTCTCAAAACTGCGCACCAGAACTTGATCCTGCCCTGACTCGTCTGTTTCAGACATCTTACAATAGAGGCATATTCCCTAGTAACTGGAACACTGCTAGAGTACAGCCTGTCCCCAAGAAAGGATCCAAAGCTCTTCCTAGCAACTACAGACCTATTTCTCTCCTTTGAGTCGCCTTTGAAGGCGATGGAAAAGTATATGAACATGAAATTACTAAAATTACTTGAAAAACACAGTCTAATCCACGACAGGCAGTATGGATTCCGTCAGCGCCGACCTCCTTTCCTTTGTCGCCCACTCTTGGCACAAGTCTATGGAACTACACGGTGAATCCCAGATTGTCGCTCTAGAGATATCCAAAGCATTCGACCAGGTCTGGCACGCAGTGCTGTTTAATAAACTTTCAGCTTATGGCCTACCACCGAAACTCTCTACCTGAACAGCAAATTTCCTCTCCAACCGGAGCATTTATGTTGTCGTGGATGGCCATTCCTCTAACCTATATCCAATTAATGCAGGAGTTCCTCGAGGTTCAGCTTTAGCCCCTACTTTGTTTCTTCTCCACATCAATGACCTCTTCTCTAGCACATCCAACCCATTTCACAGTTACGCGGACGACAGCACCCTCCACTCAAATATACAATATCCTAAGCCTGTCTCTTTAGTAAAATTAGATGAGGATCGCAGACTCATGGAGGGCACTGTCTCTGTGGATGTCTAAAACATATTAGACTAGGAAAGTAGAAATCTTGTACAACTCAACTCCACCAAATCTCAGTCTTGCTTTCTATTTCCTAAGAGATACACCACTCGTACTACCCGTCACAATTATCAACCGAGTTATTCAAAGTAATGAGTCCTTTTCACTTGTTGGCATTTCTGTGGATCGAAATCTCGATTGGCATCAATATACAGTATTCTAAGCCTGTCTCTTTAGCCCAACTAGGAGGATCGCAGACTCATGGAGGGTTCTATCTCCGTGGATCTCCAAAAAATATTAGACTGGGGAAGTAGAAATCTTGTACAATTCAACCCTACTAAATCTTAGTCTTGCGTTCTTTTTCATTAGAAGTACACCAGCCCTAGACCCCTAGATTGGCCCCAACATGTCACATTGCAGAAGCGGCTACTAAGAAATTAGATTTCCTCTTGCAGGCTCGCAAATACTTCTCACCAGCTAATCTCTATACCTTATATACTTCACAAGTAAGGCCAAATCTCGAATACTGCTCCCACATCTGGGGTGCTGCTGCCGCTTCTACACTCGCTATCCTGGACTCCATTCAGAAGAGAGCTATACGTCTCATCGGTGACCCTACCCTCACCCAAAAGCTGCCATCTTTTGCCCACCGACGTGCTGTTGGTGACCTCTCTCTCTTTTATAGATATATGCTCTTTTGCCCCGAGGACTTCCAAGTTGTGGAATCCCTTGCCGGCACAGGTTTTTTCTTCTCCTCCGAACCTCCAAACCTCCAAGTCCAGAATTAACAAGTTGCCTCTTTCCTCCTTGTCGACACTCACGGTACGATAGTATTTAGGCTGTAAGCCCTCGTGAAACATTCTGTAGAATGTTTTACCCTCTGATAACGCTAACTTGGTTAGTGAAACGATCGTCAGGTCTTTTGAAATGTGTTGTGGTGATTTGGGTTCTCCAAGTGTACTTATCAGTGCTGATCACAGGTTCCACTCTTCACTTAGTGAACATACTTCTTGATTACGCAACGAGCTGACGACTCCTGTCTTACATATCACTATGCGCACATAACTTTTTTGTCTTTAAACATACAGACCTAAATTCTGGTGTATGGTTCACCCTTTATAATAAAAAAACGCGTACCAAATTAGTTTACCGTTACTTTGTTATCTAAAACTGGTCAGATTTTTCTGACTAACGAACTTATCCAAGCCACTTGCAAAAAGAATTTACTCACCAAATTTTATCAAAATTGGTCCTTTATTTTTTGAGTGATATATATATATATATATATATATATATATATATATATATATATATATATATATATATATATATATATATATATATCATTTCCATTAAAATTCACTACTGCTACGCAATTGCTGCGCTCCGAATTTTCTTACATTTGATGTAAATTGTTTAAAAGTACTTGGCTTTTAGTGATTTTTCGTAGAAAAAATTAACCAATGAGGAGATCTCGACTTTTGAATTTTTAACATTTTTTGCAAGTGAGCGGAAACTAGACCCCTAAATCCATATCCGGCGTCATTTTCAATTTTTATTTGTTTATATATATATATATTTATATATATATATACATATATATATATATATATATATATATATATATATATATATATATATATATATATATATATATATATATGTATCACACCGACAACTCAAAAAATAATAGGCCGCTTCTGATAAAATTATTTGGAATGTGCCTTCCTTTTGCAAAGACTTGGATATGTTCGTTAGTCAGGAAAATCGGAGAAGGTTTTCCGGGAAAATTCTGAATATTCATTGGAAAAAATCTTATCCCAAAAATATAACAGCTATGACAACCAAATTTAGTAGGTAGATTATCGATATAAGAAGTAAACTATACACCAAAATTTAGATTTCTATGTTACAAAGAAAAACAGTAATAATAAAATATTTTGTGCTACATCATTTCTATGAAAGTTCACTACCATAACGCACTTGCTGCGTCTAGGGTTTTCACTTTGTCTAAAGGCCGATGGTATTCGCTACCGGCAAAATAATAATGTGCCTTTAACACTGTCTTTATGCGTCTAAGAACGCGCTATAAAAATGCTGTGGACTAGTAAAAAAATTTATTGCGTCTTTTAATAAACCTATACATTTCTGAAAACTAATCATTGAATACATTAAGGAAAACGTTAAAAGCTATGTCATTACTAACCACGTTAACATAAAATCAGAAAGAAAATGATAGCACAAACGATGGTAATACAGCAACATCCGCATAATTGCTTTCAGAGATATTAAAAATACACGTAATTCAACAAGCGTGACTTGTTTGATGCCACCAGCTGAAATCGACTGATACAGATGAACTAACTGCAGCCGACGAGACTGTGAATGACCTAAAACCTGGAAAGAGTCCAGAGATAAATTACTCCCAGAAGCTGGACGATAATTTGACAAGCAACACGACGAATGATTGATCCATCACCGATCTGAATAAAACATCACCGATTTAAAAAATATTCTCGGCACTAATAACGCTTACGCGTATAGAAAAAACTTTATGGGTCACTTTGATAAAATGTTTCGCTGGTCCTTAATGAACGTGAATAATAAAATAATACAGTTTTTTAATGGTTGCTTCGTTATATTCTATTAAGGTTACATTTATCGATAAAAATCATTATACAAAACATTATTCTGATGATAAAAAGTAATGACCCTGTAACATTAGGAATTAATTTATCATATTTCTATAGACTCCTATTAGTGAATTTTCATTAAGAAAATTCTCCGATAGAGAGGTATCGGTGGTAAAACTTTTGGAAAATGTCTTCAAATGAGCGCGAATTAGGACCCCTAGAACCCAAATCTAAGGTCAGTTAAAAAGTTTATATATATTGATTGATATGGTTTCTATAAGGGGAAGGTAAGAATAAAAACATCCATATATATATATATATATATATATATATATATATATATATATATATATATATATATATATATATATATATATATATATATATGTATATATATATATATATATATATATATATATATATATATATATACATATATATATATATATATATATATATATATATATATATATATATATATATATACATATATATATATATATATATATATATATATATATATATATATATATATATATATATATATATATATAAGGACTCTAAACCAAGAGAATGTAAATATGTTGAAAATTACGGAGTGTATGACTAGTTTTATTAGATAGTTTAAGGGGCCATTGTTTACTGGCTGTTATGTAATTTAGGATAATATTTATTAATATAGTTTTAAGAATATTAAGAAGTCAAATTTTGAGTAATAATTTAAAAAATGTCATGTAACCTAGAGATAAGATCAGCTGCTTTTTTTAGTTAGACAAATGTCAAACTGACAATGGAATTTTAGTATAGGTTTACAAACTGTCAACGAAAGTCAAAAGCCAACAACAATGAAAAATATGTATCCTGGGAAATTATCGAGAGGATGATGATTGTAGATTTTTTGTTTTGGTAAAAATTTTTTAAAAGGTGGCGAATGACAGAAATTAACTAGGTAACGGTCGCGATAGAAAGAAATAATAAATAGATGGGAATTTTTTGTAGTAAGCAAACGCAGATTGAAATTTCTATTAAAAATTGATTGATTGAATTTTTGGGTATTAAAGAAAAATCAGATTGAAATTTAAGAGGGAAAAAGATTAGATTGAAAATTCTATTAGAAAGAGGGGATTTAGAAAGTTTGGGAAACAAGGAGATGTAAAAATCTACAGGAGTCGCTGGTCTGATAATTCAACTCAGCTACACGGAAGGCAGCAAAGGAAATAAAGATTGAGTGAGTAAAATAAAAATAAAAACATACCTTTATTGTGCGATATCTCCAGCTTCAAAAAAGAATAATAAAAACTCGCTAAAATTAACATAAAAAAACAAAATAAAGAAGTCTCATCGTACAAACTGCCATCTTGTTTTGCACGGTAAACGCCAAGGCGTTTCGCGGGGACATCTCTTGGCTTCAACTTATAGTCACCGTACCCAGTTTGTGGAATTTCTTGTCTATTGACTAAGCGCCGCAATACGGTGTAATAAAAACCATACACATACCAATAGGTGTCGGTACCGTTTTTTTTATAAAGAAATGCGTCAAATTCAAGTACATATAAGTAGTACGTAAGTTTTAGGTTTTTGTCATCTATTTTAATTTAATAAATATTCGAAGTTGTGTTCATTTAAAGTCCTTGCTTTATTTTGTTTTTTATGCGTATATAAGTATTTGGGAGGACACACAAAAAAGGAAATCAGATAGGGCAATAGTTTACTAAATTTAAAAAGAAACAAATATATTTCGGACTTGAACCCACTAGCTAGAGAAGCTCCCTGATTTAAGAGCGAATTTAATCCATGCTATAAATTTATTTAGGTTCCAGGCAGAAATAGAAGTCGTTGGATACACTGGGGTGTAAGTCAAATACACGTATATTTAATAAACACATTTTTACAGGTAAGAACGAATTGAAATCTAAAACAAAAATACTAACACAAAATTTACATACAAATATTCAATATACACATTCTTACAATACATTTCAGAGAGTAGTTTACAGATAAGATCTAATCAAAAAGCTAAAATACCTAGAAATTTACATCATACAAAAAGCACTAAACATATTTAAATTAGCTACCATATCAAGTGTTTCAATATACCTAATAATCATAATATAAAACCTAAAATAATACAACCTTTTATTATCAATTAACGCCCATAAACGTGGGACTACAATATATATATATATATATATATATATATATATATATATATATATATATATATATATATATATATATATATGTATGTATCCAATCGATAACTCAAAAAATACTTGACCAATAAAATCCAAATTTGGAAATATCTTTTGTCTTGTTAATGGCTTGAATGAGTTTGTTAGACGGTTTTGGCACTCAATTACTTTTAGAAAAAAATGCAAAGAACTCTTTGAAAACGCAATATCTTTGAAACTACTAAAAGTATTAAACTAAAACTTTACGTGCACGTAGTCATTATACAACTGGTCCTTTCTACTAAATTTGAACACAACTGGTTTAGTAAATCTGAAGTTATAACTGAATAAAAAATAAATAATCAACGATATGACCTGAAATTACCTCTGAATGGGTGCCTATAATGTTAGACAAGGTCAGACAGATAAATCAGGGTTCCGCTGCCATTGCAAACAAAATCTCCAAATTAACCTTTAAACAGATGTGCTTCGAAAATATGTCACAATAAATAATCAGCGGGGTTGCCATTTGCGACAACTTTCTTATGAAAGCGGTGTCAGAGTGAGAAAATTGGTAACTCAACATTCATTAATATTAAGCCACATTTATTGGATGGATTAATTTTTTGACGAACTTTTATTTGTCATAAATAAGTACCAATATGTGTTATTAACACATGTTTTATATTTTAAGTTTCAAATGATATTTTATTAAATCTGACAACCCGCGTGCTTTATATTTAATTGTCAGGTGACTGTTTCTATTTGAATTATCTAATTAAAATGACGCATTCTTAGTCTAATCATCCTTATCAACATTGAACGTGGTAAATGCTGTATGAAATTTGAACTGATATCTTAGACTGTTTATTCATTTATAATTTTAAGTTTTTAATAACTCATGTCCTCGTATGACATTTAATTTGAAATTTGGTTAACAGCTATATTGTAACGTCTCTTATATATGTGCAAATTTTCATTTGAAACACTTAAATATTTAAAAAAATATTGCGTTTTCAAAATTTTCTTTAAATTTTTTTCTAAGAAAAATTGGGCGCGCGGCGCCCATCTACGAACTCATCCAAGCCACTAACAAAATCAAGCTAATTCCCAAATTCTCAATACATATATATATATATATATATATATATATATATATATATATATATATATATATATATAAATGGAAACTGACCCCGGATATGGGTTCTAGAGGACCTAATTTGCGCTCATTTGAAAAATATTTCCAAAAGTCTTACCATCGATACCTTCCTATTAGTGAATTTTCTTAATGAAAATTCACTCATACACAGAAAATGTGCCTGCTATTTAGTCTCCCTCTCGGTATCGGTCTTTGCCTCAAATTCAGTATTTTTGGTAGTAGGCAATTTGAAATGTTTCATCCTCTGCTGAATCTAACCTTTTTACTAAAATGATCATCAGGTCTTTAATAAAAAAATTAAAAAAATAGAAAACCGACTTCATTAAGGATCACACTAAAATGCATATCAGCGCTGCCACCATTTGTGAAACGTGTTATCGGGGGTTAATTAAAGATAACTTAAAAACTACTAGTCGGATCTTAATCAAATTTATATGGGACCACACAAGAGGTACCAGATTTTAAACCAAAGAAAAATCATCAAAATCGGTTCACTTAGAAAAAAGTTCTGAGGTAACACAGATAAAAAAAAACAGTCGAATTGAGAACCTCTCCTTTTTTGAAGTCGGTTAAAAAGATGTGTTGTGGTGATTTTGTTCTCCAAGTGTACTAATCAGTGCTCATCACAGGTACCAATCTTCACTTAGGGATATTTAAATTTGGACAAGACAACGTCTGTCGGGTCAGCTAGCTGATAATATAAAATTTCGGGACGCAGCAAGTGCGTTATGGTAGCGAATTTTCTTTAAAATATTTTTAATAGCAAATGTCTTTCTTTGATGAAAGTAGGCATCAAACTTGGTTGTCTATATAGTAGAAACAATGTACCATAATTCATCCAAAACTTTATTGTTTGAAAATATATAAACATTTTTCAAAAGTCTGGATGCAGCAAGTGTGTTATGGAAGTGAATTTCCATAAAAATGTTTTTAATAGCAAATGCGAGCAGGCATCGGATCTGATTACCGGTATAGTCTATATAGTAGAAACAATGTACTATATTTGATCACAATTACTTATGGTTTGAAAATATACAAAAATTTTCCGAAAGTAAACTTAAATGTTGGTTTCCTAATCAACAAAGCTTACGTTAATAGCAAATTGAGTTAATGAAATTTGAAGGATTTCATGAAAATTCGGTAAATTTGCAGATGAGCTCCCGAACGCTTTTCAAAAAAGTGTTTTTAAAAACATTACTAGGACCCCCCCCCCCCCCTTGATGCACAAACCACAAGAAAAATGTCTTGTTCACACCCCCCAAGGAAGTTACGGGACTGGGAGTGAATAGGGGTGCTGGGCGGGGTACGTAGTAAAAAGGAAATATGAGCAGAAAATGCGAAGAAAACTGCTTAAAAACTGTCTATTTGAAGCCATATCCCCATTAAGTCCTTCGTACCCCGCACAGCACCCCTATTTGCCCCAGGTCACGTAACTTCCTTGGGGGGTATGAACAAGAAGTTTTTCTTGGGGTTTACGCAACGAGGGTGGTTTAATACACACGAGGGGGGGGAAGGAAAATGCTTACTACGAAGCAGACCCATCTGCTCGACTTGAGGCATGGGAGGGGGGGGTCTTGGGGGTGGCTGCTTCGTAATTGAGATTTTCCTTCCCCCTCGCGTGCATACAACCACCCTCGCTGCATAAACCACAAGAAAAATGTCTTGTTCCTACCCGCCAAGGAAGTTACGGCACCTGGGTGGATAGGGGTGCTGTGCGGGGTAGGCAGGGTTTAAGGGGGATATGGCTTCAAGATGTGAAAAACAGCTTTAAAGCTCGTTTAATTCGCATTTTCTGCTCATATTTCCTTTTTACCACCTACACCGTCCAGCACCCCTAATCACCTAGTCCCGTAACTCCTTGGGGTGTGTGAACAAGAAATGTTTCTTGGAGTTTATGGATCCAGAGATCCAAGGAGGGGAGAGGGTGGTCGTAGGCAGGTTTCTGAAAACAGTTTTTGAAAAGCGTTTGGGAGCTAAACTGCAAATTTACCGAAAATTCGCTACCAAAACCCACTTACTGCGTCCGGATTTTTTTCTTACAAACGCATCATATTTCGATAAAAATTGCAAAAATGCATTAACGAATTTGTTCTACGAAAATTATCTAAAAGAATTATAGACCATTAAACCATGAACTTCACTAAACCTACAGCGAAAGCATCAACTTAACTAAACCGACAGTCAAAGCATCAGAGAAAGGGTCTACTTGAAATAAATATTCTGTAAACATTTTAGTAAAATCAAGGGCAATGACGGTTGCATCTGAAAGTAAAAGGTATGCAGAACACTCTTCTTGCAACATTTTCTTTTCACAATCGGTATTTATTTCACGTTCTTTTCCCGAACATTGCCAATTTTGACGTTTCAAATTGACGTTTTGATGAAAACTCTAAAATTTGTTTCTTTACCTGCCCATAACTTCTGTGTCTTTAAAGCTAGAAAGCTAAATTTTGGAACAGAGTTCACACTTTACAATACAAGTACGCGTACCGAACTTGGTTGCCCTTACTTTGTTCTTTACGGATATATGAATTTTTTTAGAAAGAAAACAGAAAATTATCCGGGAAAACCTGGTCCGATTTTCCTGGCTAACGAACTTATCCAAGCGACTTGCAAAAGGAAGGTACTGACCAAACTTGGCAAGATCGGTCAATTATTTTTTGAGTTATTGGTCCGATATATATATATACATATATATATATATATATATATATATATATATATATATATATATATATATATATATATATATATATATATATAAATATATATACACAGATCTCCTCATTAGCGAATTAAAAAAAAAATCGCTAATAATAAAAATATTGCCAGCCTTTAAATCAGTGTCTGGAAATGGATACCAGAGAAAAACTGAATGTAATTTTGGAAGCCTTAAACTATTAATGTTATAATCGATAATAATCTTGCAAGGCACGTAGAGAAAATTAGATATTACAATATACGTACCTTACCACTAGTGCTTGTTCTACATGATTGTGCATCAGATATTTGTAGCTCCACTTTCGATATAATGCAGCTGCACAAGTATAGCTGAGTTGTAGACGGCTCAATGTTTCTTAATCAAACTTACAGAGAATAATTACTCCTGGTTAACTAGATCTTCCGCCACAGTGTTCTGAGATGAAACATGAAATGAATACTGCATTAACCTCATATGTCATACACCTACTGAGCTATTTGCATTATGCATTCATAATAGTCTCATATTATACACTCAATAGCGTACATTTACATGTTAAGTATTAATGTTTTTAGTGAATTTTCTTAAAAACAATCACTAATGTAAGGAAATCGCAACTTTGCATTTGTTTAATGTTGGGGATGTCAATAGCTAGTATGGAAACTAACACTCCATTTTTTAAATAACTTTACTAAATTAACTATACACAAAAATACTCATATTCCTAATTTTACAATGATTTTATTAATATGGATATCTAAGATGAGATCTGTCCTGTGTGACAGTCTCTAGCGGTCTGTTGTCTGTTCATCTGTTCCCTTTGTGCTTTGACACGTGTGAAACCGGTTCAGGGAATTCGGGAACTGCCTGTTGCACCAGTATTTACTATTGGTGTTTATAAAAACTAGTCTTGGTAAAGTTCTAACATAGCCGCCCGCCTTAAAGGTTTCTTAAACCTTTAACTTTTAAAGAATCGTAAGTGTTTGAAAGGAAACATAACTTAGTCCTGAAGTCACATATCGATTGGTAGAACACACACCTTTGCCACGGAACGTTTGGAAATCGTACCATTTGGTAGTTGCACAGACACAAAACGCACCTTGTTGTCGCTGCCAGGATGAACTTCCTTAATCCGTGCTAATGGCCATTTTAATGGAGGTGTATTTTCATCTTTGAGCAGTACAAGCTGCCCTGATTGAAAGATGTGGTCTGCTCCCGTTGTCCATTTTGAACGTGTCTGAAGTTGAGATAAGTATTCCATTGCCCATCTATTCCAAAAATGTTGGAACATTTGCTGAAGACGCTGGTAGTGCGAAAGTCGTGATAATTTTATTTCGCTCAAATTTGTCTCGGGAAGTGCGGACAAAGAGTCACCTATTAGGAAGTGGGCTGGTGTTAAACAGGAATAGTCGGAAGGATCACTGGAAATTGGGGTCAGTGGTCTGGAATTAAGACAAGCTTCAATTTTTGCTAACGTTGTTGACACCTGTTCGAAATTTAATGACGCTTCTGAGACTACGCGTTTGAGGTGATATTTTGCTGACTTAACAGCAGCCTCCCATAATCCTCCCATATGCGGTGATCGAGCAGGAATAAAATTACAAGTAATTTTGTCATCACTTAGAAACCTGGATATTTTTTTATTATGTTCTGAGTCATTTATCAATTTATACAATTCTGTCAGTTCTCTAGACGCACCTATGAAGTTGGGTATATATCGGATGGTTTTCCGCGTCGAGCAATAAATCTTTTGAAGGCGTTCAAAAATGCGTTTGTAGACAAGTCAGACACGAGCTCAATGTGAACTGCTTTAGTTGAAAAGCACACGAAAAGACAAACATATGCTTTGATAGTTTTTGTTTTTCTCAAAATACCGTCTTTTATGAATAAAGGACCGGCGTAGTCCACGCCACATTTTAAGAATGGTCTAAATATGCTGCATCGGTCAAGTGGTAACTCGCCCATGATTTGAGATGTGGACGTAGGCTGCGCTCTGAAACACTTCACACATTTTCGCAAAACTCGTTTTATTGCATTTTTTCCACCTAAAGGCCAATACTGTAGTCTTAATATCGCTAAAAGGCACTGAACACCGGCATGTAGATTTTTATGGTGCAGTGACATTATAATAAGTTCGGTAAGAGGATTCTTACCAGGCAGTACTATGGGATGTTTTTGATTAAAGGAATAATTAGATTTTCCAAGTCTACCCCCTACCCTGATAACTCCAGTTATGTCAAGAAATGGGTTCAAGTTTAAAAGTTTACTGCTTTTCTTTAATGGTTGATTATTCTTTAAGGCATGAAGTTCATCACCAAATTCGACAGATTGAACTAATTTAATAAGGCATGTCATAGCGTTGTCAAGTTCGTCAATGCTTAAATCATCAATTTTTTTGTTGCAATTATTTTGGTTTGCAAGTCCGTTAAATTTAAACCTCAAGATATATGCTACCACACGTTGTAATTTTGACAAACATGAATATTTTTTTAGAATACTTGTATCAAGGTTTAGAGTAACAAATGTCTGTATCTTTTTTGATTTTAAGGTGTTAGAAACATCGATTCTCTCTGTTCGCGGCCATGTTTTATCCATATCGAGTAGATATGATGGTCCTTGCCACCAGAGCCTTGAACATTGTAAATTTTTAGCCGTAAGACCACGAGATATAATATCTGCCGGGTTATCTTTAGTATTTACATATCTCCAGTCATTGGAAGACGTGTGTACATTTATTTCTGCAACCCTATTGGCAATGAATGTTTCAAGGTAGCATGGTTCTGTGGCTATCCAACATAAGACAATTTGTGAATCGCACCAGAAAAATACCTGATCTATTTTTATGGTCAAAGCTAATTTGATTTTACTGTATAATTTTGCAAGTAGTAGTGCGCCACATAATTCGAGTCTAGGTAGTGTCACCTTTTTAAGTGGTGCTACGCGAGATTTTGCACATAGTAGGTTTGTGAGTACTTCATTATTTACAATTGATCGTAAGTAAATGCAGCAGCCATACGCTGATTCACTAGAGTCACAGTATCCGTGAATTTCTATTCTTTCTGGGGATGGAGATATAGCATGTCTAGATATTTTTATTGAATTTAGCGATTGAATTTGCTCTAAAAAATATTTCCACTGTGTTAATATTTCACAAGGTATTTTATCATCCCAGCCGAGTTTTAATTGCCAGAGTTTTTGTATAAGAATTTTTGCTTTAATAATAATCGGACCAATCAAACCCAACGGATCATATAATTGTGAAATTATTGACAGAATTTGTCGCTTGGAAGGTTGAGTATTTAAACCTCTTAAATTTACAGAATATCTGAGCATATCAGTGTCGGCGTCCCATATTATACCTAAAGTTTTTATTTCTTTGTCATTTTGTCCTAATTTTATTGACTCTTGATCGGTTTTTATATCTTCGAGAATATCCTTATTATTTGAAGTCCATTTGCGCAAGTCAAAGCCGCCTAATTTTAAAACAGATATCAAGTCATTTTTTAATTTGATAGCGTCCTCGATCGCATCAGTGCCTGCCAAAAGATCATCTACATAAAAATCTTTTAAAATTGTGTTACATGCAGTTGGATATTCTGATTTATATTGATAAGCTAATTCGTGAAGACACCTGATAGCTAAGAATGGAGATGATGCTAGACCGTAAACAACTCTATCTAAAGTAAACATTTTAATATTTTCATCATTATCGTTACGCCAAAAAATTCTTTGCATGTTTCTGTCATCTGGATGAACTATGATCATTCTATACATTTTTGCAATGTCAGCCGTCATGACGTAAGTATGTTGACGAAATCTCAAAATTATATCAAAAATGTCATCTTGTATTGTTGGACCAACACGTAAGCAACTGTTTAAAGAAATGCCATTATCGCTTGGAGCGCTTCCGTCAAATACAACACGTAATCTAGTAGTTGTACTTGATTCTTTACAAACCGCATGATGTGGCAAATAGAAGCTAAAGTCATTATTATTTACATCAACTGATACTAAAGACATGTGGCCCATAGTAAGATATTCTTTCATGAACTCTACATACAATTTTTTATATTCAGAGTCCCTTTCAAATTTTCTTTCAATTGATTCGAATCGTTTTAACGCGTTTGTCTTGGAATTTCCTAAATTTTTTATAGATTCATTGAAAGGCAGTCGAACAATGAAACGCCCGTCCTTATCGCGAGTAGTAGTGTCTCTAAAGTATGTTTCACAAAATTGTTCATCTAAAGACAAGTGTCTCTTAGCTGGTATTTCCTCAAGTTCCCAAAATTTTGTTAATTGTTGATTTAAACTTAAATTACAACTTGTAGACTGAATCGCTTTACCCTCAGAAAAATTAATGGTTCCAGCTAGAATCCACCCTAGTTGTGTTTCTTGTAAAATAGGCTTGCCGTCGCCCAATCTTACTTGACCATTTAGCAACAAATTATAAAAAATTGGCGCTCCTAATAATATGTCTATGTTTGTAGCCTTGTTAAATGTTGGATCTGCTAAAGTCGCATAATTAGGCAAATCAATAATTTTTGAATCATAAGACTGACTTGGAATTTTGTCCGTAATTTTAGGTAATATTAAAAATGTTTGTTTAGAAGAAAAGTCATTAAGTGTTGATTTTATAACAGCCGTTGTCATTTTAGAAATTGATGTTTGACCTTGACCTATACTTGTAACTGAAATTTTAATTTCTTCTTCTTTTAATTTTAGTCGTTTAACTAAATCGTTAGTTATAAAATTACTCTGACTCCCCGAATCTAACAACGCGCGACATGTTGCGCCGTTACCAAACTTGTTAATTAATATGACCATTGCAGTAGACAATAAGACAAAATTGTTCTGATGTGATGTATGACCAACAACTACCTTCGAGTCTTCACTTATCTGTGATGTAGTTTTATTTAAGTTTGTTTTTTCTGTTGTCGAATAACTATCCGAATGTATTATGGTATTGTGCTTTTTATTACATTTGCGGCAATTGCTATGCTGACATTCGAATTTATTATGGCCCGGTCTTAAGCAATTTGTACATAATTTAAGTTTTCTTAATTCCCTGTATCTATCGTCTACCGAGAGGTTAAGAAATTTACCACATTTATAAATTGAATGTTTTTCATTGCAGTAATAGCATGCATAACTATTGTTGTTGGATACTGTTTCACTAGTCTTTGAATTATCGAAAGTATTATTTTTATTTTTTACTAGTGTAAATGAATGTGTTCTTCTATTATCAAGAGGTTTCGAAGTCCCTTTAAAATCGTCTTTCTTTTTATTGGCGTCTAAAGCCTCTAGCAATAAACATTTATTTTTTAAAAAGTCAGTCAAGTCATCACAAGTAGGAAAAATATTTGGTTTTAGCCTAGCTTCCCATTCACGCCTAGTTACATTATCTAGTTTTGTGCAAGTCAAATATATTAAAATTGTATCCCAGGTATCAACTGGTTGCCCTAATGACTTTAAGGCACGTGTGTGTTTCAAAACGCTATCTACGATATTTCTCAACCCGCTACTGTACTCCTTGAAAGTGGGTGGAATATCAAAAAGAGACCTTAAGTGACCTTGTACAATGAGTCTTTTATTTTCAAAACGTTGTTTTAAAAGATCCCATGCCGTAGCATAATTAGTGTCAGTAACTTGTAAGTTTTCAATAACTTGAAGAGCCTCATTTTTTAAGCATGTTTTTAAGTAGTGAAATTTTTGTACAGAGTCTAATGACTTATTAGAATGTACTAAAGACAAAAATATATCGTGGAAGTGAACCCAGTCTTGGTAACCCCCAGAATATATAGGTAAGTCTATAGGCTGTAGTTTTACACCGCAATTATTGGTTGACCCTTGTATATCAACTGAATTTTTGTCAGAACCCGGCCGTGGCGCTACCGGAATACTAGCGTTAGCGATTAATTTTTTGGCTAAACCCATATTAACAAAGAAACTGTTTTCTATTTGTTCCCTAAACTCAATCTCACCTGCATCTAATGTTTCTAGTTGAGATTGGATGGTGTCAAATTCAGCAAAGTAGTCTTTTATTTTTTCAAGTCTTATCGTAAGCTCATCAACCTTTTGCATGTTAGTCGGATCATTAATAAAATTTTCAAATCCTGTTAAACAACCTCTGACTTGTCCACGTCTAGCCTTTAAAGCCTTTACATCAGTCATTTTATTTTATTTATTTATAATGAAAATAGTAAATTAAAATCAATTGTTTAAGCCTTTTAAATTTGATAAAGAATTGTATTTATTTTTTATATATACACATACAGGTATATAGACAAAGCAAGGTCTAATTTTTTATTACATAATTATTCTTCTCGATCGATCGCTTGTAAATTTTAATTTTCTTGAAGACAGTTAAGTAACAGTTTTATAACTATACGAGTACACAAATCAAAGCATGCAAATATTATAAAGGAATATGGAATACTGAAATAAGATAGACATGACTCACTCGATTGTATCCTCTATCCTGAAGTCGTCACCAGTCAGCTAACTTGTAGTTATTTGCACCAGGTCAATTTATCTTTTATATGTTTAATTTCCATATATTTTCATATCCCGCTCGAATGGACCAAGTTGTTTAATGTTGGGGATGTCAATCGCTAGTATGGAAACTAACACTCCATTTTTAAAAAACTTTACTAAATTAACTATCCACAAAAATACTTATATTCCTAATTTTACAATGATTTTATTAATATGGATATCTAAGATGAGATCTGTCCTGTGTGACAGTCTCTAGCGGTCTGTTGTCTGTTCATCTGTTCCCTTTGTGCTTTGACACGTGTGAAACCGGTTCAGGGAATTCGGGAACTGCCTGTTGCACCAGTATTTACTATTGGTGTTTATAAAAACTAGTCTTGGTAAAGTTCTAACAGCATTTGAAAAACATGTTTCCAAATGAGCGCGAACTAGGTCCCACAGAACCCATATCCAGGATCAGTTTACATTTCTATGTGTATATATACAGGCTGTTTCATAACATGTGGAACCTACGCCGCACAGTGGGTTAGAATTGGCATTTTTCGGACAAAATCCTGTATCACAAAATGTACGAATAATTCATTTATATGTTGTTGGTCTTTGCAAATGGTAGTACGTGTATTTTAGCATAATATGTACTTTGAATCTACCATCTAAAAACGTTAAGAAAAAACAAATGAAGAGTACTAGACGATCCTCAATTCAGATCTTCTTATAGAAGATCTAAATTGGCATCTAAAAACTTTATCAATTCTTTTTTCTCTCAGAACAATTACTTGATCCATCTAAGGTTATATAAACAGAATAAGTCAAATTTCCATGCTTATTGTTATACGTCCGCTGCACAGAAACAAGAAGCACTGACAACTATGTATTTATCCGCAGATATACGCAGTTGATTTCCGCCTTATTACTTAGGTCAAAGGGCAGATAAAATAATTGAACTGGTCAGAATATATGTAGTTAAAATTCTAAGATTTTATAAAGACCTAAAAAAAGTTTCATAGTAGAACCTTGCAAAATTTGGCATAACTCTTTTTATAATTTATTATATATATATATATATATATATATATATATATATATATATATATATATATATATATATATATATATACATATATATATATATATATATATATATATATATATATATATATATATATATATATATATATATACATATATATATATATATATATATATATATATATATATATATATATATATATATATATATATCTGACCGATAACTCAAAAAATAATTGACCGATCTTGATCAAGTTTGGTCAGTACCTTCCTTTTGCAAGTCGCTTGGATAAGTTCGTTACCCAGGAAAATTGGACCAGGTTTTCCCGGACAATTCTCTGTTTTCTTTCTAAAAAAATTCATATCTCCGTAAAGAACAAAGTAAGGGCACCCAAGTTCGGTACGCGTACTTGTATTGTAAAGTGTGAACTCTGTTCCAAAATAGCTTTCTAGCTTTAAAGACACAGAAGTTATGGGCAGGTAAAGAAACAAATTTTGGAGTTTTCCTCAAAACGTCAAAGTCGCAATTTGAAACGTCAAAATTGGCAATGTTCAGGCAAAGAACGTGAAATAAATACCGATTGTGAAAAGAAAATGTTGCAAGAAGAGTGTTCTGCATACCCTTTACTTTCAGATGCAACCGTCATTGCCCTTGATTTTACTAAAATGTTTACAGAATATTCATTTCAAATAGACCCTTTCTCTAATGCTTTGACTGTCGGTTTAGTTAAGTTGATGCTTTCGCTGTAGGTTTAGTGAAGTTCATGCTTTAATGGTCTATAATTCTTTTAGCTAATTGTCGAAGAACAAATTCGTTTATGCATTTTTGCAATTTTTATCAAAATATGATGCGTTTGTAAGAAAAAAAATCTGGACGCAGTAAGTGGGTTTTGGTAGCGAATTTTCGGTAAATTTGAAGTTTAGCTCCCAAACGCTTTTCAAAATTATGTTTCCAGAAACCTGCCTACGACCCCCCCCCCCCAAACTGGATCCACAAACTCCAAGAAACATTTCTTGTTCATACCCCTACCAAGAAGTTACGGGGCTAGGTGATTAGGGGTGCTGGGCGGAGTAGGTAGTGAAAAGGAAATATGAGCAGAAAATGCGAATAAAACGAGCTTTAAAGCAGTTTTTTCACATCTTGAAGCCATAACCCCCTAAAACCCTGCCTACCCCGCACAGAACCCCTATCCCACCCGGTGCCGTAACTTCCGTGGCGGGTAGGAACAAGACATTTTTCTTGTGGTTTATGCAGCGAGGGTGGTTGTATGCACGCGAGGGGGAAGAAAAATTCCCACGACGAAGCAGACAAGTCTCAAGTCGAACGGGTGGGTCTGCTTCTTGTTCATACCCCCCAAGGAAGTTACGTGACCTGGAGCAAATAGGGGTGCTGTGTGTGGTACGCAGGACTTAATGGGGATATGGCTTCAAATAGACAGTTTTTAAGCGGTTTTCTTCGCATTTTCTTGCTATTAACGTAAGCTTTGTTGGTTAGGAAACCAATATTTAAGTTTAATTTCGGGAAATTTTTGTTTATTTTTAAACCATAAGTAATTTTGATAAAATATAGTACATTGTTTCTACTACATAGGTTATACCGGTAATCAGATCCGATGCCTGATCGCATTTGCTATTAAAAACATTTTTATGGAAATTTACTTCCATAACACACTTGCTGCATCCAGACTTTTGAAAAATGTTTATATATTTTCAAAAAATAAAGTTATTTGGATGAAATTGTACATTGTTTCTACTATATAGACAACCAAGTTTGATGCCTGCTTTCATCAAAGAAAGAAATTTGCTATTAAAAATATTTTAAAGAAAATTCGCTACCATAACGCACTTGCTGCCTCCTAAAATTTTATATTATCAACTAGCTGACCCGACAGACATTGTCTTGTCCAAATTTAAATATCCCTAAGTGAAGATTGGAACCTGTGATGAGCACTGATAAGTACACTTGGAGAACCCAAATCACTACAACACATCTTTTTAACCGACTTCAAAAAAAGGAGAGGTTCTCAATTCGACTGTTTTTTTATATCTGTGTTACCTCAGAACTCTTTTCTAGGTGAACCG
Source organism: Tillus elongatus (assembly GCA_964006375.1). Taxonomy (NCBI): domain Eukaryota; kingdom Metazoa; phylum Arthropoda; class Insecta; order Coleoptera; family Cleridae; genus Tillus; species Tillus elongatus. The sequence goes on along the minus strand of OZ023264.1, from coordinate 10,238,025 downwards.
ATTTTAATGATTCTTCTTTCGTTTGAAATCTGGTACCTCTCGTGTGGTCTCATATACATTTGATTAAGATCCGACTAGTAGTTTTTGAGTTATCCTTAATTAACCCCCGATAATACGTTTAACAAATGGTGGCAGCGCCGATATGCATTTTAAAGTTATCCTTAATGAAATCGGTTTTCTATTTTTTTAATTTTCTTATTAAAGACCTGATGATCGTTTTAGTAACAAGGTTAGATTCAGCAGAGGATGAAACATTTTAAATTGCCTACTACCAAAAATACTGAGTTTGATATATCTATATATATGAAGGAGAGTCTCTACTTACTTAGTAAAAATACTGAAACCCACTAAGCCATTTCTTATACAAAAATTAAAACGTTGAACTTAAAAGCACATTTCCAGATGTTTTAAGTATGATTTTTAAATTACTTTGAAAACATAAAGTTAAGTCAACATAAAGTGAATTCGAATATAATAGCATAAATAAATCACATTCACTCTCTAAGAACACAAAAAGAAAATAATATGACATATATGTATATATATATATATATATATATATATATATATATATATATATATATATATATATATATATATATATATATTTCGCCTCTAAGCCACTGTGCGCCGTGGGGTGATTGGGGATCTCAAAATAATCAGAAAACATCCCATAAATATATGTCCGAAGCCCTGTTGTATCCAAGATACAGGGTGCGGAAGGTTAGGAAAAAAGTTCGAGACGCAGCAAGTGCGCTACGGTAGTGAATTTTTATTAAATGCTTCAAACTTGGATAACCCAATTTTCTATAAAGTTAGAAACTTGAGTATTGGTACGTAGTAAGGCCTTTCCCGAGGTAATATATTTGTCAAATGTCATTAAAGTAGATTTGTAAGTTTCGGAGAAAAAAACATTTTTTATAAAGAAAATTTAAAATTAAAAAAAAAACTCAATTTTCTATAAACTTAGAATGTTGAATTTTGGTACGTTGTAAGGTGTTACTGAATTCAACACATACACCGATTTTCATTACAATATCTTTGCAACTTTCGGAGAAAAAAAAATTTCGAGAGAAAACTCAAAGTTTGCCCGGAAAACCTTATCCGATCGTCCTGGCTAACGAACTTATCCAAGCCATTAATAAAAGAAAGGCACTTGGCACTTGCATTATTTGTCTCCGCGCCAAAACGCAGCCGTAAACAAAGACGGCCTACTGTGACGTCACAATCCGGTATCGGCCAAACGAGTCTCGCTTACTCACACAGAGATCCTCATCTCACCATTAGTGTTTATGCGACTTACGTGTGCCGGATAGTTATTTTTATCAACTTATATTATTGTTAATATCTATACACTCGTATTAATTATTTAAAAAAATTTGTAAAAACTGTCTTATAGTATGACTACAGAAGCTGAATTTGTTCAAGGACAATCTGAGAATTTACCAAAGACTGATGTACTAGCAATATTTGCGTTTTTAGAAAACAACCCGAATTTCATGGGTGCTGACTAAAAGGAGTGAAAGCTGGGAGGTATGTGTCTGATATGAACCTTATTTTATCTTGTAAACATCTTTCTTGGATTTTATGTAGTACTTTCTTATTAAATACAATATAAATAAAACCATAACCTCAAAATGTTCTCCATTCAAATAATCTGCCTGAGAATGCTCTCAATTAGCGAAACTATAGTCACAGAAACGTTGAAGAACATCCTAGAACATCCAGAATTCATAGGGCCACTTGCTCCAGTTAGCTCACGCGCTGGCTACGTCCTTCACCTACAAAAACGAAAACCAACAGTGAAGCCAGAGAAGTAGTCTCCAAGTCTGTATGTAGTACTAATTAGTGGTTCACTTAAAGCGGGGCTTACTTGTAGACATATATTTTTAATGTATTTTTCTGTACTTTAAATACGTTTTTAATCAAAAGTAAATTATATGCAACTTCCTCATTAATCAAAGAAGGCAGCAGGGCTAAATAGCCGCCTCGTCGTTTTGGAGGAGATATATGTGCCATTTTGGACTCAACATCCATCTTTTAATAAAAACATCCACTGTTTTATGTCGTCATGAAGCTGCTCCTGCTTAATACAATTTAATTTGATTCAATTTTTAGGCGATTGTAACTCTTTCCTAAGAATGTTTTTAAAGGAGATGTGTGTGTGTGTTTTGTTTCTTTAACATTGGCCTATTTCCGCGACTATGGCCAATCACCAACGTCAGGGAGCAGTTCACTTCACTATCCTGGAATTTTTGCCGAACCCCTGTCTTTCTGTAAGGAGGGTAGGGATCTTTAACGTGCCCAACATTGCATGGACACGGGATCGACGGCTTTACGCCTCCTCCGAAGGGCGGAACGTGCAGATATTCAACTTGCTCAAATACAATGCCAGAACCTCTGTTGATGTTAATTTTACAGTTTGTACTGAAAAAGTGAAACGAGTACCCTGGGATCGAACCCAGTACCCTTCGGTTCAGAGGCACACGTTCTTACCCCTGAACCACCGAGGTTCCTTTAAAGGAGACAAAATTTGTTTTACTTCATTACATAGCTTACCTAAAATTATTGAACTTATGTCAATTAGGGGTGCCCTAGAATTTGAGGGACCCTTGGTGATAACTCGTGGCAGCTTTTGATATCTGAATCGGGGTTGCGATGCAAATTACACGAAGCACTTATGACTCGGTTATCGAACCAGCTACAAGCGCTGCCTTCGGATTTTTGTATATACTAAACATTTTTTAAACTTTGTCAAATTTTTCCCGTAGAAATAAGCCCATTTAAAGTCTAAATGGCAGCAAAGTAGGCGCCATATATTACGCCAGTTTCAATTTGCATCACGCTCGCAATAAACCACTTCGATAACAATCAAGCATTTTGCGCGTACATCAACCCCCCACATGTGTACGATATTGATATTTAATTTAGCCTCTTGTCACTGTAACACCATTAACATAGAAGAATTATAACCCTCATGTACATGCAGTGCACCTGGTAATTTCCCCGTAATGTGCAGCAAACATGAGAGATTGAATCGTTGGGAAGTCCAAAGCTTCGCAGCCAACTTGGAGTAGTTGAGACGAGTTAAATTAACTTGAGGTAGCTTTCGCGGTATTGACATTACAAGTAATGATGCTTACACACGAGATTTAATTATAGCCAAAGCCGACAAGTTCTACCTCTGGTTATAGGCCAATAGTAGCTACGGATTAATTCGATTAATTATGGCAATGAGGAATTGCAAGCAACGAAATCATTTATTGAACAAAGGGCTTTATAATTGGGGATTATTTTCAATACCTTATCGGGTTTAAAAAATCATTAACCATATCTTCTGCTGCATCATTATCACCACCTAAGGGCAATATTGCCTTATCGGTGCACCAGGATTATCTATTCTCAGGAACTCTATTAGTTTAATTATACCTTTTATATTTCATCAGTTGTAATAGGTTGTGACGGTCCACTTCCGAAGGGTGGAGTATGAGTGTGTTTTGATCGGGAAAAGGGGTTTGTCTCGAACGCCACCACTTTACTTAAGGTTTTAAAGGGTTCTTGGGGAAAAGTGGAAGCCCCAAAGCGACTGATGTACAGGTAACGGACCACTCTGTAGGAGTATGTTGCTCAGGTAAACTCGAGTGGAGATATATGATTTCCAGGAGTCAGGCTTTATAGAGACTTATTAGCGAACATGAGATGTTTTAAAGCCAAATGCTGATTTTGTTGTTGTACATATACACAAATATGCATATATACAAAATCATATGTGAGTATATTTACAAAGAAGAATATTTATACTCAAGATATGGTTCTCACCAGGGCTGACTGGTATGTATAAAGTGTGAATCATAAAAGAAAACGGGAACACCGAATTTTTATTTCAGTTTTGACCAGGCATGCTACTCTCCGGAAAATCTGATCGTGGTATTTCCCTTATTCCTAGCTGGTTTGATTCACAACTTTTAAGGGAGGCTTTATCTATATGACGGCAATAAAGTAACGATATTTTACAATGTTTTGACACTCGGGCCACACATAGGGCACTATGATAACACAATGGAAAATATGCGTAGTCCTCCAAACTCCCAAATTATTTTGGTAGCGTACTGTAGCTGGAAGGTGGGAGTCTCTCCTTTTAGTCGCCTCTAAAATAATGGAAAAGAATATAAACACCGAATTACTAAAATTTCTTGAAAAATACAGTCTAATCCACGACAGGCAGTATGGATTCCGTCAGCGCAGATCAACTGCCGACCTCCTTTCCTTTGTCACCCATTCTATGGAACTACACGGTGAATCCCAGATTGTCGCTCTAGACATATCCAAAGCATTCGACCAGGTCTGGCACGCAGCGCTGCTTAAAAACTACCGGCCTATGGCTTACCACAAAAACTCTGTACGTCGACAGCAAATTTCCTCTCAAACCGGAGCATTTCTGTTGTCGTGGATGGCAATTCCTCTGAACTGTATCCCATTAATGCAGGAGTTCCTCAAGGTTCAGCTTTAGCCCCTACTTTGTTTCTTTTCCACATCAATGACCTCCTCTCTAGCACATCCAACCCAGTTCACAGTTACGCGAATGACAGCACCTTCCACTCAAATATACAATATTGTATCTGTATCTTTAGCCCAATTAGATGAGGATCGCAGACTCATGGAGGGTTCTGTCTCTGTGGATCTCCAAAAAATATTAGACTCGGGAAGTAGAAATCTTGTACAATTCAACCCCACCAAATCACAGTCTTGGTTTTTTCTCATAAGAGATACACCAGCCCTAGACCCATCACAATAAACAACCAATTTATTCAAAGTAATGAGTCCTTTTCACTTGTTGGCATTTATGTGGATCGAAATCTCAATTGGCACCAACATGTCACATCAATTGCAGAAGCGGCTGTTAAGAAATTAGGTTTCCTCTTCCGGGCTCGCAAATACTTTTCACCAGCTAATCTCTATACCTTATATACTTCACAAATAAGACCAGCCCTCAAATACTGCTCCCACATCTGGGGTGCTGCTGGTGCTTCTACACTCGCTATCCTGGACTCCATTCAGAAGAGTGCGATACGTCTCATCGATGACCGTACCCTCACCCAAAGGCTGCCATCCCCTGCCCACCGACGTGCCGTTGGTAACCTCTCTCTCTCTCTTTTATAGATATCTGCACGGGCACTGCTCAGAGGAGCTTTCTTCCATAGTTCCTCCAGCTGCTGCCCCCAACAGATCTACCAGGGCAACACAGCGAATGCACCCTTTTACTGTCCAGGTCACCAGACATAGAACATCTTGTTATGCCCGCTCTTTTGTCCCGATTACTGCCAAGTTGTGGAATTCCTTGCCAGCACATGTTTTTCTTTCTCCCCCGAACCACCAAACCTTCAAGTCCAGAATTAACAAGTTGCCTCTTTCCTGCCTTTCGATGCGCCCAGGACCGGTTCTGGTCCCATGAATGGTTCTGCTGATCCTCTCTTCGCGAGAGTGTCAGCTTCTTCATTGCCTTTGAGTCCCCGAGTGACCCGGCCCCTAGATGAGGGTGACCTCATTCTGCCGAGCCAGGTCGCTCGTCTCGTCTCGGCATTCACTAACCAGCCTGAAACTTACCCGTGGGCTACTTAGGGCCTTAAGGGCTGCCTGATTGCCTGTGGATATGAGGATCCGTTTGTTGGTGTAGCCGCTCCTCTTATTCTCTTGCACGCAGTGCAAGATTGCGTACATTTCGGCCCGAAAGACCGTTGCATGAGCTCCGAGGGAAATACTGTGACTATCCCTTGGTTCTTCCGAATAAACATCAGCCCCCGTCCCACGTTCCCCGCTGGATCCGTCCGTGAACCAGGCGAGCACGTCCCTCGGTATGCCCGGCATCTCCCCCCGCCATGCCTCGCAGTCGGGGATTACCACTGTAAACTTATTTTCTGCTCTCATTTCAAGCATGGGCTCCTCCACGATCTTCTGAATCTTGCAGTGGACCCTGCAGCCTGGGTTGGCCTTTGATATACCATTGCAGGCTAGTCTGTATAGTCCTATCGTAGCCTCCTCCATAATAACTAAGTTTAGGGGGTGGGGCATCTAGCAACACCTCCATGGCGGCTGTTGGTCTTGAGATCATGGCCCCTGTGATGCCGAGGCAGGCCGTCCTCTGAATCTTGCCCAGTTTTTGTTTGGCACTGGATTGTATCACCCTAGATTGTATTCCGTACTTTCTAATTTATTTTATTAACGAATTTTCGTGTAAAATGTTTTTTAGAAATGTCGTTGACTACTATGATTTATTACGAAAGCAGCTGCAAACGAAAGGAAATTATAGTGTTATTACAATCTTCGGGTATTCGATTCGTGCCTGGACAAAATAAAAAATATATATAATAAAATGGAGGGGCCGGCAACACTATGTCAATTCTTTTAAGTAAAACTGGACATTAGGCACACCTGCATACATGAAAAACGGAAAATCAGAATAAAATTAGCTTTGGATTTTTTTGGACAACTTGCAGGACAGCTGTGCATGACTTTGCAAAAATAAGTCGGAAAATAAATAAAAAACTCAAAATTTTTCCGAAAAACCTGGTCCGCTTTTCCTGGCTAATGAACTTATCCAAGCCATTTACAAAAGGAATGTAGTTGCCATATTTTATCAAAGTTATAATGACTGAGACGAAGAGATGTTTTCGTTGACTATTTTAAAGTAAATTCGTCAGTAAGTGTTAAGATTATAATTGGAACCGATCCTCAAAAGTAAAAAAATCACAAAAAATCAAAGTTTTCCAAATCATGTAAAACTTATATAATATATGCAGTGGCTCATAAAAATGGATATAAACTATACTATACATCGATATCAATTACAGATGCAGAGTTGGAGTTGTTTTCCTTGCCACATTTTTTTTAATTTTGAAGATGAATCATTGTAATAAAATAAATACAGAAGATATTGTGAAGTTTGCTTTATTTTTCATCCACGAAGGTGCTACATATTATAATAAAGTTTTATCGAGTTCAGATAACTTCCGCTTTTTTGCAATTTTCCGTCGTCACCTTTTTTTGATAAAAAAACCTTTTTGTTTTCCATTAAGTTAAAACTTTACCATTTAGTAACTTGATGGTTGTTAAATGCCGGATTGTATCAATTCGTTTTTCAGGTTAATGGTTTTTTATGTAGGAGATTGAGAAAATTTTTATGACTGCACATTTTTTGTATCAACCTTTTAGGGTACAAATATCTTGACTTACTAAGGCATTATGGTGTTTTTATCTCAAAAAGGACTAGATAAGTTAGGGTAAGATAATATCGAGCCTGAAAAACGCTTCATAAAATTAGTACACTTACATTTGTAATGCTGGTAATTTTTTTAAAATGTCTGAAAAATCGTTATAACTTTAAAACTAGAAGCAGTATAAAATTTCAGTTTATTTTGTTTTAAGGCCTACAGTAACTGAAAACAGGAAAGCTACTTTTAAATAACTTTTGATAAAGCTATATTTTTCTAAACTTTTTGGTATCGAATCTTTTTTTGACAAAATTTTGACGTTTCCATTAAAGCAAATTTTGAACTAAATAAACCATAGATATTTGGTATTCATATTTTTATTGCCTTTAAATACCTAAATATCATTTGTTTTATTGTTTAGGGATATTGTTTGTGAAATGGCTCATATCTATATATTATTTATGAACCGCTTCAATAGCCAAGTTATAAGCGGGATAAATCATAGAACAATAAGCGATAAAATGATTGTAGTTAGTTTGTTGCTTTGCCTGAGACGCAAAATCTAATCGGATAAAAGTAAAAACAAATTATTTTGTTCTGGATCAGTTTTTTTAACGAAATGGTTCAAGAAGCCTATGTGTCACTCAAACACCATCAATTTGATTGTTTTGCTACAGGATGGGTGTTGCGCTGTGATCTAAAGAAGTATACGACCAAAAAACTTGAGGGCTATATTTTAAAGAAAGTCACTCTCTAGTAAATACTCTATATATTTCGCCTGTATTCCAGACATCTTCAGTAGCACTGAAATAATGAATAAAAATTAGCATAACACCAAAGTTATGCAACAATGAACACTTAGAGCACTGCAACTAATTGAAAAAGCAAGGCAGAAACATTAAAACAGAGAAATTCTGCCATAAAACACATGCAAAAAGCGGGAAGTGCAAACAACATTTAAAAATAAGTTAAAAACATTCAAAGCCAGTCATGAAAAAGCATAAAAAAAGTTCACAAGTTTAAAATATCAAAAAGGCTTTGAAAAATTCACGTGTAATAATCTGGACATCTAACCCCATTTTTATCAAGTTAGACACCGACCATAGACATCAGTGACAGCTGCAAACCAAGAAACAAAACAAATTAAAAGTATACAAATATTAGCACGCTAACGTGTAACGACTGTTACTCCTCCCTTCAATCTATATATATATATATATATATATATATATATATATATATATATATATATATATATATATATATATATTTATATATATATATATACGTATCCAACCGATAACTAAAAAAATACTTCAATGATTTGGACTAAATTTGGAAATTACCTTTATTTTGTTAATGGCTTGGATGAGTTCGTTCATCATATCTTAACGGCCAATTTTTCTTAACAAAAAATTAACAAATATTTTTTAAGACGCAATATCTATCAAGCTGTTTAAGTGATTGAAACGAAAATTTGCAACTTAAAAGGACATAGGCAGATATGGTAATGTACCGATTCTCAAGTCTTTTGATCAAAGGAAAATAAAGTTATTCGAAATTTATATTAAAATAATCCTAGACATCACTCCATATTCTGTAATGCAATATGTACAATGTTAGACAAAGACAGATGACGTCACCTGCATTGCTATGCTACTTAAATAGCTTACTTTGATTGTCCATTCAAAAAATAAAGAGCTTTTTTAAATTTTATCCGAAACTTAAAAGGTGGACGTATCCGGGTCTTGCACCAAAGTTTTCAATTATGAATGCATGCGTGTATAAAATTAGATGATATTTAATTAGAGTAATTCCTACAGGAAACTACGTTGCTTAGATTCAAATCAGTTTTGCCGCAGTTATGTTATTAGTATTGGTGCAAGTTTTATCACTACAAACCAATCAAATACCCACAGTTATGGAACATATTTAGTGCTAATGCCGATGAGACCTTTGATGTCGCCGTGTACGTGCTTGTAATAAGCTTAATGCAAATAGGGGTATAATATAATTGCTGTTTCTGATAGCCTAATTTAAGGCTAGTTGCCTAGATGATGTATTATAATCTGTATCAATACACACTTTTTAAACGAGTTTGTCTAATGCTTATATTGTTCTGGATTCTCCAGCTGCACTTAATTTTATAATTACAAGCCCAAATTAAACTTTTCAACTTTTTATAGATGGCTAGTCTCTTTTCATCACATCAAAACAACTTGTGCATAGGGTGTAGGTGTATTCACACGAAATACAACAATAATGAATAAGCAGGCGATGTTACTAGGTAAAGCCGCCACAGTGGTGAGGTTCTACTATTGGCAAGTTCTTGAAAATGCTTTCAAAACATCTTTTCTTGCCCTCTTTATTCATTTATCTGTTTTTTTTCCAACCACACACCACGAGGGCTTACAGCCTAAATACTGTCGTACCGTGGGTGTCGACAAGGAGAAAAGAGGCAACTTGTTAATTCTGGACTTGAAGGTTTGCAGGTTCGGGGGAGAGGAAAAACATGTGCCGGCAAGAAATTCCACAACTTGGAAGTCCTCGGGACTTAATAGCGGGCATAACAAGATGGTCTATGTCTGGTGACCTGGGCAATAAAGGGGTGCATTCGCTCTCTTCCCCTGGTAGATCTGTTCGGGGCAGCAGGTGGAGGAACCATCCACGACAACAGAAATGCTCCGGTTGGAGAGGAAATTTGCTGTCCACGTACGTAGTTTTGCTGGTAGGCCATAGACCTGTAGCTTATTAAGGAGCGCTGCGTTCCAGACCTGGTCGAATGCTTTGGATATGTCTAGAGCAACAATCTAGGATTCGCCGTGTGGTTCCATATACTTGTTCTAAGAATGGGTGACAAAGGAAAGAAGGTCGGCAGTTGATCTGCGCTGACGGAATCCACACTGCCTGTCGTGAATTAGACTGTGTTTTTCAAGAAATTTCAGTAATTCAGTATTTATATACTTTTCCATCACTTTAGAGACGACTGAAAGGAGAGAAATAAGTCTGTAGTTTCTAGGAAGCGCTTTGGATTCTTTCTTGGGGACGGATTGTACTCGAGCAGTTTTCCAGGTACTAGGGAATATGCCTCTACTGTAAGATGTCTGCAACAGACGAGTCAGGACAGGAGCAAGTTCTGGTGCGCATTTTTTGAGAACAATTGCTGGGATCTCGTCAAGGTCCTGGTATTAAGAGAAGAGAGCACCTTTCGTACCTTTTTAGTTTTGGAAATGATATCACTCATTTTAGCCGCGACATTGGGGAATGTTGGTGGTTGAACATTTGGAGGTGCGTTGAGAGTAGAATTGCTGGCGAACAACGAGGCAAAAAGTTCAGCCTTGCCCAGGGCGGTAGAAAGAATTTAATCCCCTGAGACAAGAATTGGGAACGTGCTCTTGCAGGAATTATTTCCAATAGATTTAGCAAGAGTCCAGAAGGGTTTGCTGCCGTTGGAGCTTAAGAGGAATTTGTTTTTGATGTGGTTATTAAACGAGTTTTTTGCCTCAGAAAGAATGCAGACATAGCGGTCTCTTGCGTCGTTAAATGCTTGACGGTTTTCTTGACTGGGATTGCGTAGAAGCTTTTTGTGAGCTTTGACCTTTTCAAGTCTGGCCGTGTCACAGGATTTAGAGAACCAGGGCTTTTGAGTGCCTGCAGAGGTTTTATGTATACGTGGAATAAATAATTTCATGTCAACTTGGATAATTTTGGTGACGTTTTGTGAGATATCAGAGGGGTCAGGATGAGAGAAGCAGACAGACGCCCATGGAAATGAGGAAAAGTTATCTCGCATTTCGTCCCAGTTCGCGGAGTTGTAGTGCCAAACGATACGTGGGTGAGATGACTCTGTGACCTCGAGTTGCATTGTGCAGGAAGCAGTGACCATGTCGTGGTCTGAGCGACCCAGGGGGGCGGTGACTTATAGCAGTCAGGATTTGTAGTAAGAAGGAGATCCAAGGGATTTGAGCTGTGTGTTGGGATGCGAGGAAAGTAAGTAGGTTGCTGAACCATATTGGCTAAAGAATTGCTGACTGCAAATGCCTCCGCTGCTCTTCCTTGTGGATCTGTTTTTGAAGATCCTAGCCATTCCTTATTATGGACATTGAAGTAACCAAGAATAGTGACTTCGGAGAAAGGATATTCAGAACTCAGATGGTCGGTTTTTTCAGAAAGGTAGTCAAATGGCTGGACAAAGTTGTTGTCAGAAGGTGACCGGTAAATGCAACAGATCAATTTAGTTACAGCCCTGAGAGAGAGTTTTATCCATAGTATGTCTTTTCTTCCAGCTTCTAAATTGGGGAGTTTGGTGCAGGGTAGATTGCTACGAACGTACGCGCACATGCCTCCATGCAATCTAAAAGAAGTAAGGAGCTCATACCCCGGGAAATTAAGATGATTAGTGGCTGTTTTGGCACTGATTTGAGTTTCGGTGAGGAAGAGGAGTTGGGGCCTATTAGCCTGGAGGAAATGGTGGACGGAGTTCAGGTTAGAATTTAGGCCACATATATTTGAGAAGGATATGTTAAATCTTGATGCTGGCGCCCCCTGTACACCCTTCTCCCGGAGATCCGAATGGTGGGGTATTTACACTTACTTAACTCAATAAACATTTTTCAATGTTCGGTTTAGTTTTTTTTTAACGAAAAATTGACTAATTAGTACATTTCTTATCACAATGAATAAAATATGTTCTTGCAACTCCAACTGTGAATAATTTTTAAACGAGTTGCTAAAACTTCAAAAAAAAATAGTGTGCTGAATTCATAAAAGTAAGAGTTTTCAAATGATGTAACACTCGACCGATGTTCCCTATTTAAAATATAAAGGTTGTTATCACCACCCTTTAAAGGGTGATGTGACAAAGTTGAGTTTTAAGTCAAAACATGGCCCCCTCAATATTAAAATTGACGTGTTTCAACGTTTCATAAAAAAAATTCTCTGGACGCAAATCGGTCTGTTTTGTTTTCAATGCGCCACCCTATATATATATATATATATATATATATATATATATATATATATGTATGTATATGTATATGAATACTTACAGCAGTAGGGAGTGTTAAAGCGATAGACGTACCTTATACATACATATATGTACACATCTTTCGAAGGTACAACATTTTTAACATTTTTTTCGGAAGAAGCAATTAATTTCACCTTCTTTAATCGCTTCGATGAGTCCGATAGCCAACGCACTGGAACGAAAAAAAGCAACTGTTGTATTCTTAAAAGAAATGGAAACGACATATCGGAGACCAATTACTTTCTTTTCCGATATTTGTTTTATCAAAATTCCACACACCATAATGCACTCGCTGTGTATAGACTTTCTATATTTCTATTTCGTATCCAAGATACAGCAACTTCACACATAAGAGAAATAAATAACCCAGAAAATTTAACACATGTCTTATGGTTTAATTTTTGTTGCCGACAGACTAAAACTTCGTAAGATAAATCATGCTTCAAAAGAACTTTACGAAATGGAAAGGCCCGAGTCTCATTCATCCATAGAATTTCGTCCCGCACACACATTTTTTCTGTTCGTTTGCCACGCACTTGTAAAAGTTAGAAAATGTGACATGAATACACAGTTCTGTATTTGCTAGACACGTTTCTTATAACTATACTCTCTTTTAGTAGGCCATGTACCCATCATTTAGGCATTTGTGCGCTAATTGACTAAACGACACTACTAACTTGAACTTATTAGCCAGACTAGACTTCTTCCATCACAAGAGATAATCTGGTTATTAGTTTTTAAGATACAAGCCTCTTAGAAAATTAGGTTAATAAGTTAAGGTTTTATAATCCATAAAAATACAGCGATTGGCTCACTGATTAACCAGATACTAACGCGTTGCACTTTTTTAAAGTACATGATGGAGCAGTAGCGGCTCGTGCCTAAATGCATTGGGGGTGCGAAAGAAAACAAAAGTTCAGGATGCAGCAAGTGCGTTATGGTAGTGAATTTTATAAAATACTTCAAATTCGAATAACTCAAGTTTCTATAAAGATAGAAAGTTGAATTTTGGTATATAGTAGGGTCTTACCCAGGGCAACATGTCCACCAAATCTCATCAAAATAACTTTGTAACTTTCGTAGAAAAAAATTTTTTTAAAGAAAACTTAAAATTTGAATAACTCAATTCTTAAAAAATGTAGAAAGTTAAATCTTAGTGTATAGTAAGGCCTTTTACAAGGCAATATATCCACTACATTTTATTAAAATACCTTTGTAATTTTCGGAGAAAATTTTTTTTTTTGAAACAAAACTCAAAATTTTCCCGGAAAACCTTATCCGATGTTCCTGACTAACGAACTCGTCCAAGCCATTAATAAAAGAAAGGCACTTGCCGAGTTTCATCGAAATCAGTTGCTTATTTTTTGAGTTATTCGTTGGATATATATATATATATATATATATATATATATATATATATATATATATATATATATATATATATATATATATATATATATATATATATATATATATATATATATATAAACATATAAAAATTGAAACTGACCCCGGATATGGTCCTAGTTCGCGCTCATTTGAAAAATTTTTTGCAAAGTCTCTCCATAGATACCTTGTGTGTGTGTGGAAGGAATTGGCTTCGGACATTACGTCCATTGGCCACAAAACTCTGCAGTAAATTTGTACCATTGTTATATCTATACATTGTTATAAAAAGCGATTCTCCTTCAAATATATTTATCATTTGCAGCATGGATATCAATACTTACAGCAATAGGGAGGGTTAAAGCGATAGACGTACCTTTATGTGTAAGCTCTTACAGAGTATGACTATTTCTAAATGGCTATAGCATAAGCAATATTTATATTCTAACATATCAATTTTGTCAAAATATAAATGTTTGTGTTCTTACTTATTATTAAGGATAGAAACATAGGATACTCGCTTCTCGCCCAGGTGTCCTTCAGGGCATTTTTTTAAACAAACAACACTGGACAGCTAATGACATGGGATAAAAACAATAGGTGAGACAGTAGGAAAACTAAATTTAAATTAATATTATTATTAACTAAGGCTTATACTAAAATACACATATAGAGAAATAGCAAAACTAAATTTTGATTTTTGTATGCCGAATGAATTTTATAAGTATATTATAGATTTTCAGGCTATTTGTACAAATAAGTGTGGCTAAGTTCACAGGAAACTATACTCCTGCATCTTTGAGTTCTTTCCAGAGTTGTTTACGTATCGGGTTATACAAACTGCACTGAAACATGAGGTGTTCTAAAGTTCCTAGGTAACTGTTGTCACATGTACAATAAGGATTGTTACTAATGCCTATTTTATGTAGGTGTTGTGGAAAGCAGCCGTGATTCAGCTTCATTCTGGTAATTGCAGTAGTATAGTACCTTGGCATAATAAATTCGTCAATGTGTGGAATTTTTTTTGGCAACATTGGATGAATAAGTGTATATCGGATAGTTGTTTTGTTAACAAACTCATGCCAAACACTTTCCCACGTTTCCCTTATTTCAAATTTAATTTTTTGATTTACATCGTCAGCAGTAATCCAGTTTATTATTTTGTTTGGACTTTCAATAGATTCTTTAGCTAGTTTGTCTGCTATTTCGTTGCCTGCTAGTCCCGTGTGCCCTTTTATCCACATAAATATGACTCGATTACCACCATCCTTTATCGACTGATACAGACTGATAATGTCACATATTACTGGATTTTTGCCATGTCTGGTGTAATTTTTAAGTGAAAGCAGAACTGATTTGGAATCTGATAAAATTAGCGTATGTTTAATTTTGTTTTCAATTGACCATTGAAGTGCTTCATACAAGGCATATGCCTCCGCAGTGTAAATAGATGCTATATTATTTAATTTAATTTTTTGGTATCTACCGTCTTGGGAATAAAAAGCACAGCCTGTCCCAGATAAGGATTTTGAACCATCTGTATATATTTGTGTATATTTGTCAAACTTTTCCAATGTTGCTTTAAGTATGGAACGATTTAGAGATGGGAAAGTGGTGTAATTTGGAAATATTATATCTATTTTGTGCATTTTTTGATGGAGTAGGGTAAATATTGGGATTTTGTCTTTTGGAACAATCGCGTCAGCAAAGTGCATTGTATTGCCGTATGCATCAACCAATGGTGGATTATTTTTTTTGGACCAATAAGTATTAGACAAGCATTCAAGAAAAAGCCAATATAATACCTTTAAACGTAATGGATAATAGTGTCGCCATTCTATAACTAGTTTATTGGCCAAAAATGCCCTTGTTAAGTATATCGGTGGTTCCTGGCTTTCCACCAGTACCGCATTATTTGGTGATGATTTCATCGCACCAATACATATTTTGATTGCTTTCGTTTGTATGCGATCTATTATTTTTAAATTAGAGTTTGAAGAAGATCCATATACGACGCAACTATAATCTATAATCGACCTAATGTAATACCTATAAAACATTAGACATATCTTAACATCTGCACCCCACGTTGAATTACAAACTGACCTTAGTAAGTTCATTCCTCGTTCGCACCTTCCCTTAATATATTTGATATGCGAAGTCCACAACAATTTCATATCAAAGATAACACCCAGATATTTATATTCTTTAACTATTGGAATATCACAATTTTGAAGTCTTATTGTATTGCTTATTCTTAATCTATGCCTAGTAAAAAACATAACGCAAGTTTTTTGAGGACTAAGTTCAAAGCCTTGCTCAAAGAGCCACTTATTTAAAATTGACATAATATACTCAAGTTTATTGACACAATATTGATATGAATAACCATTAATGTATAAACAAATGTCATCAGCATACTGAATGCACTGCACTGAATCTTCAAATAGTTTATGCAACTCAGCTGTGTAAATGTTAAATAGCAAGGGGCTTAGAATGGATCCCTGCGGCAGACCTCTAGATGTAAGTAATGGACCATGTAAGTTGTTATATGTATCTCTAATATATATTTGTCTTGCATTATATAACTCAACAATGTTACTGGCAACTCTGTCTGACAATCCGTCTAATATTAGTTTGTTTTTCAATATTTTTAAATTAACAGAATCATTTGCTCCCTGTATGTCAACAAAAACACAACCTACGTAATTATTTTTAGAAAAACTGCATTGAATATCTGACACCATGTGAGAAATTGCATGTATAGTACCTCTACTTTTGCGAAAACCATATTGGTTTTGCGGCAACAATGATCTATATTCATAAAACCATTCAAGTCGCGCCTTTATCATTCTCTCAAAGGTTTTGAAGATGCAAGAAAGTAAGGAAATGGGACGGTATGAGGACGTTAAATTAGGATCTTTGCCAGCTTTGTATAAGAGGCAGATGATGATATCTTTTATAGAGTCAGTATAATTACAGTTCACCCACCAATCGTTATACATTTGTAATAAGTATACTTTTGCAGTATCTGACATGTTATTTAACATGTTATAGGTAAATTTGTCTTTACCTGGTGATGTGTTTTGTGTGTGTTTCTGAGCAGTATCCAACTCTTCCCTGTTAAAGGGTTGACCCATAATGCTATTATCATCATAACTGGTGCCCTCGGTGATCAAAGACTGATATGCAGATGGAGGTGCAAATTGTTGTAATAGGTCATTAATAAGAGATTCTGGTAAAGGCATGGTTTTTGAACTGAAATTTTTATTACAAATTCTCCTCACAAAGCGCCATATATCTGACAGCGGTGTAGTCCTTTTAAGGTTAGAAACAAAATTTTGCCATGCATTTTTGCATTTAAGTTTAAACAAACGTTTTGACTGAGCATCTATATTTTTATAGGTTAAATAATTGGTTAAATTTGACGTTAACTGGTATGTGTGCAGTGCATTCTTACGCTGAGCTAGTACATCAAAACATTCATTATCGAACCACACTGGAAGTCTCGATTTTGAGTTTGAAGCTTTTTTGAGTTTTATTGAGCTATCCGCAGCATTTGCTAAAGAATTAACAAAAAATACAAATTTCTCTTTAGAGGACATGTTTTTGGGTGCCTTTGACATAGCTTTATCTAAAACATCTTGGAATGCATTCCAGTCTGCTGATGTTTCGCTCCATTTCAAATATGGCTGAGTCTTGTCTTGCAAGTGTTCTTTATGAATAACAGTAACTACCGGGAAATGATCAGAGCCAAGGGTATCATCAAGCACCTTCCAGGTCGAACAATTGGCTAAAGATGGACTGGCCAGTGTTATGTCAATAACTGATGGTAATTCATTAGGTCTAGTGATCTTAGTTGGTGTTCCATCGTTCAGGACTATAATATCATGATTATCAATAGCATCTGCAAGGCGAGTGCCTGCAGCATTATCTCTTGGAGATCCCCATAAACTATTATGGGCATTAAGATCGCCTCCCATGACCACCTTTTTATTTTGAAACTGTTGCAGCAAACAATTCCAATCACCATAACTTACATTATTGTTAGGAGGTACATATAAGGAAATGATATATAAATCCAATTCTATTAAACAAATCGCGCACACTTCTATCTGTTGATTGGAAATGCCCACCACATCAATTTTTTTATATTTTAAATAGTTTGCTATAAATATAGCTACTCCACCTCCTTTTCTATCATATTGCCTATCCATGCGAACAATATTATACCCATTAAAATTAAAATTATGTCTTACGTTTAAATGACTCTCGCTTATTATAACTATGTCTATTGAATTTTGCAATAAAAAATTAGATAATGTATGTTTATTTCTTTGAATAGAACGCGCATTCCACTGCAAAATTTCTAAATTTTTTTTAAGTTGTTTGTTCATGAATTTGTTTTTTTAGCAAGATATGTAGATAACAACTCTTTAATATATGCTAAATCTGGTATGTTAATTGCTGTTGCTGTTTCGGGTATTAATTTCTGTAGAATGGCTGGAATTATTTCCGAAATTTGCTCAACTAGTTTATTTTTATATGCCTGGTAATCATCTCTATGAGGGTTTGGTAACACAGAAGATAACTGAGTAGTTTTTACAATGGATTGGGGTAGAGGTGAATGAGAAGGAGATCCGCTTGTTTTCATTTTTTTGGACTGGTTAGTGTTATCGACATTGTTTTGTGAATATCGCTGGTTTCTTCTGAACGAAGCTGAAGGAAATTTAAAAGGAGATATTGTCGGAAATTCCCTGTCATAATTATCAGAAAGCAGTGCGAAACGATTACTACTCAAAATATTGGAATATAATTGTGGATTATCTGATATACTTTCTGCTTCTTTGTACGAAATGTTTTGATTGCTTTTTGTTTTACAAATACTGGACAGTTTTTATCTGTAGATATATGCTCATTTGATTTGCAATGTACACAAACTTTTATATCAGACACACAAGTGCCCTCATGTTCTTGCGCGCAGTGTCTACATCTTTGTTTAGCGCGACACTGTTGTTGCACATGACCGAACCTCATACACCTATAGCAGATAACGACCGAATAAATATATGGTTCAACTGACAGTCTAACTCCATTAAGCTTAATATATTCTGGCAACTCTGACCCATAAAAGGAGACTATTGTAGTTTCCCTAGGTACTAATTTAAAAGTTCCGTCTAATTGCGTCACCTTTCTCATAATACGTTTGACTTCTACTACTTCTATACTGGATTCTATTTCTTTTAAAAGATAATTATCATCAAAAAATGTATCCACATAACGAACAACACCTTTTCTCTGCTTTAAAAATTTTGGTATATATGCAATAAATTTATTTTCTATCAAAGCTCTATTTTCAATTAATGCATTTGCTGATAAATAGGAATCACATTCAATTTTGACTCTATTTATTCCTATATTCTTAATATCCCTAACAGAATTTCCTAATTTTGCAACTTTAAAAATATAATGACCGATTCTAGATGCGTGTAGTTTACCAACATTTTTTTGTTCATGTTCAATATAAACAAAGAATGGACCTTTATCAGTCGAACGATATCGAATACTTTTATCAATATTATTTCTCTTAATTTCAGCGTCTACACGTTGTGAATTCTTAACATTCCTTTCATCCTTATCAGCTAAATTTACATTAGTTAAATTATCATTCTTATTTATTGATTCTAAATTATTAGATTTAATAGATGGAACAATCTCACCGGTTACGTTTTCCTTATACTCGTCTACATCAATAAGCATATCTTCTCGATCTGGTCCCTTTCTATTATAGCCAGCTTCACCATATTCTCCACTATCCATTTTTAATTATATTTATCATACAATTTTTTTTTTAAAACGTAGGTTAATTTAATTTTTTTTTCGTAAATATTATCAAACTACTACAATACTTTATCTTAAACTTTAGCTAATTGCTGAATTTAAAACAAAAATATCGGCAGCACTTTTTAAGTGTTAACGCTTCGACGTACACTCGACAACTGTGAGATACCTTCTATTAGTTAATTTTTTAAATAAAAATTCACCAAAAATGAACGGCTCGCCTATTTTTTCCCCGAAAATGTATTATAAAAAAACCTACTTACTAAACTAAGTAAACTTAATAATTATTAACTATGCTTACCAAGTTTTCCTCTAGTAAGTTATCGGTTATAGTAGTTGAAAAGTCCCTTAAAAAGTTAACCTTTCAATTTAAAATATCTACTGAATTAATCACAGTATCATAATTATTTTGTCCACTTATTAAGCAACCTGAAGTAGTAGCCATCATAATAATAATAATTGTCTTGTTAGAACATGTAAACAACAACGAAATGATCTAATTAAAGTCAATCCGATGCGCAGCACTACACAAAAATTACTAAACACATGCTAGACACAGACACGCTCTGCCAAAATTCCACTGCAAAGTGCAAGTGTGGAATTTGAGAGCGCACACCAGATTGCTTATTCGGTCGTTTTCGACGATGATACTCGATCATTTCGCACTGAAGTATCGCATTTCCTCAAGAGCGCCGAAAAATACAAACCGCCGGCAACTGATGTATATATGGATATTTGGATATGGATGTATATAACGATAACGTCTGCAACCAACCATTAACACTATACTTATGCTGATGCCGTATTAGTGGCTACCGACTCTTAAATCCTCGATCCTCGATATACTAATGTTGTTTGTTGAATGCAGGAAATAAAAAAGCAGATAAAAATTTATCAAAATATAGCATACCAAAAATATTATTTTTTTCCACGGCAGGCGGTTGTGCGTTCCCGGGCGCACTTATTGAGTAGCTGCCTCTGTGGTGAAGTCTCTGGAACTTTATTAATTCTAGGGCATATTTTGTGATTACAGGCCAGTAGAATAAAATCAGCTCGTATTTAGAAATATTTTATGAAAAAAGCCAAATTTTAGTAGAATAAAAGATAACACAACACCACCGTATGGACAAGAAAAAGATCTGAAAGCAGAAAGTGCATTGCGGTAATGAGTTTTAATAGAAGTGTTAGGGCACTAAATTTTTTTTTTATAATTAACTGTTTATAATTCCTTTGTTTGTGAGACAGATCTAATTTTAGGATGTAGTTTACCTCTTATAACGTAAATCTACGAACCAAATTTGACTACCATAGGTTTTTTACTTTTGGAGATTATATTTTTTCCGAAACAAAACTTTCCTGGAAAGCCTGGCCTGAATTTCCCCTGGCTAAGAACTTTATAAGAAAGGTACCTACCATTTTTTTAATAGGCTGTTACGTGTAAAATTCACCTTAAGCATATTAACATCATTAATTACACGTAGCAGGCAAAATAAACAAAAACACCCCATATAATTATTCGGTTTCATATTGTTATTGGTTTAGGGACAGCTGTGAACGAACATCTTTAATTTGTTATCTACATTCATTCAGTTTCAATTTCTAGAAGTCGAGATTTACCACCGAAACAGTCGACAACGGCAGAGTACACTGTCTTGTGAAGGCATGGTTGCCAGCACGTCATTAATTTATTGTCTGTCTAACTTTAGCTGGTTGGAAATTACTGAATTATGTGTTAATGTAGTGAGATAAATTCTTGCATGCAGAACTGTGGTTACAACGGTCTCTATAAGCTGTGGAAGAAGTTTATTATCGAGATTAATATTGGAAGTTAGGTGTGTTACATATGTCGAGGTCTTGCGGTCGAAGCCCGAATTTCCCCATTCGTGTAAATGTCGCAACTCTGCGGTATTAAGTTATTCGTTGCCAGAGTTTGATATTTTTGATGGAAGAACGGGACACCATTTCTTGTCGTCTTTTTTTTTGTTGACCGATAGCGAATCAGCAAGATTAGCTATGACCTGGGAGAGAAAACATTTTTGAGAAAAAAGGTTGGTTTTGAAAACGGTGGAAGAAGCAATTTAATTTGAGTGTGTGGCAAGATTTCAGCTAGAAAAAAGAAACAGGCAAGTGGGCCATTCATCCTAGTTTGGAGATTAATTTCTAGGCTGTAAAACGATTATAGTATTCTGGAGGTTTGGGAAGTTGAAGCGAATTAGTCGCATAGTACTTGAATACTATAATATTCCCGTGGTGGAGAGTAAATGTCACATACGTAAAGCCGAAAAAGCAAGTGGCTTTGTGGCTTGTTTTCAATCAGAACCGGCTTGTCTAACTGTGGTCAACAAAACACCTTGACATAACATAGAAACCCTCAGGATTTGGAGGTAATACCCAACTCGTAGTTTTTTTTTTATGTGTAACTAAGGCGTGTTTTCTCTTTCTATTTGTTACAGGGTTTTGGTTTTAGCTTTTGGTTTTAGCTTTTGGTTTTAGCTTTTGGTTTTAGCCTTTGGTTTTAGCTTTAGTTTCAGTTTTTGTCTTGCTTTAATTGATTTTATAGTGCCTAATCGACAAGCAATAGGCCTACATATTGTCTTAAACTAACGAGTGGTCAATGGGAGAATAAGAATATTGGTATGGTACCATTTTATGGCGCAAATTCAATTATAAGCCATTCCCAGCAACATCAGATTGCCGAGGACATTTCGTTGTTGAGTAGAGGAAGTACAGGTGGCCGGAAGGTACCGACACAGTGGACAGTAGATATTTTGTTAGCGAAAAATCGACCAGAGAAGGTTCACTGGAGATCAGACCTTACAGGTAGTAGTCTTTAAGTTGTATTGTTAATAAAGAACTCAATTTGTTTGTTTGGACTTTTAAATCCAGTATTAAGCTGTGACTTTACTTGTGGTGGTCAAGTTTTGGAATTCAAAGATAAAGTTTTAACGATAACACAATAGGATAAGATACCCAGCTTTTTATTTGAACCCTACACGTTAGCTGATGATTTATATTCACATTATCATTAATATAATTGCTTTGAGTTTGATAAAGTATTATCATTATTTAGGCTACCATTTGATACACCTTTTCATATTTTAACATCTTTGTAAGCTGATCGTGATCACGAAAGGACACAAATTTCCATTTGATTTAGCTTAGTTACTTTTATTGTTGCGTTTGAATTACTTGACTTGTTATTGCTTACCATACGAACGTTAGTAGCTTAAAGCTATTTGTTTAGCAGTAAATTATTGAGATATAGCAAGTGAGTCATTTTGCGGACTCTGTTATTCATTTAACATACATGCTAGCAATTTATAGGTTATATATGTGTATATATAATACTGTTTTTGATCTGTCTGACCACTTGTAGGCATCATCTGGATTTTATAATAAACTAGAATTTTATTTTATATATATATTTGTGTGTCGTTTGTTCTGCACTCACCTCTCACTCCCGTATTAGTAACGTTAGGTGCTGTTTAGTGTTTGTCAGCTTCTACGTAAGCCTTTAAGATATTCCAACTGTAAGATTTCGTTCCCACATTTGTACATTCCGACGTATAAGCCTGCGATTTTAGGTGCAGCTGCCAGGGAGGTCCAAGGAGTTCTTGGTTGTGTTGGATTCTTGGTAAGCTGGATTTCGTAATTAACATCTCTTATAAATATCCGGAACTAGGTGTAAAACAATCAAGTGGCGCCCTCATAGAGTAACACCTTATAAAGAACCCTGCCCATCTTCACTGTATAAAAGCTAGGGGCCACCTAGATTTCCGGTAACGTTGACCTTTCTATCGATCGTCGTATGTAGGTTGTTTGACTCTCAAACGTGGTAAAGGTTTTTAGGAACAGGGATTCCTAGGATCGATTTAAAGAGATAGTGGGCGGTCACATATTTGGCGCCCAACGTGGGGCTCGATTCAGCTCAAAAAGGGCTTATTTTTTGGGTTTTTAGAGATTTTGGAAGCCGTAGTATTGGACTTGAACTTTTGTGTAGTTGTGAGAGTAGGGCTTTGGGGAGTAAAGTCGTTTGGTTTTGGCGTATTGATCTTGCCGATGTACGGTGTTGTTAGCTTTCTCAACTAATCGGGTGTGAGAGTGCAGACTGCATTTATTTTTTTTTATTTTTTTTTACTGTATTGTTAGGTAGTTATCTTGATTCCAGTGTGGGTTTATTTTTTTTCCAATCATGGCTCGTCGTATGGATGTATATAGACTGGACAAAGAAGAGCTCGTATATGAATTAACGGTACGTGGCATAGCTACTGGCACGGTGGAAGATATGCGCGGTCGTTTAACCTTAGCGCGCCAAATGGAAAAGTCTGGCGATAGTCTACATTATCCTAAGTATCCATTTACGTTTGAGGAAGATCTTGGTGTTGTGCAGGGAAAACTGGAAGGCGTGTTGGCTGTCTTAGAAGAATTTCAAGGAGATAGCAAGGACAAGCAGTTTCTAAAATTGCAGACAAAGTTGGCTCACATATTGGGAAGGATAGATAATATGGAATCTGCGGATGAAGAAAAGAAGAAGACTCGAGGTGAATTACTTGCTCGTACGTTATCGATGATTGACCAGCTCAACACCAAAGCGTCAAAAGTCGGGAGTGAAACACAACCTACTCCTTTAGGTTTGCAAGTAATGGAAGCATCTTTAGGGAATCAGTTGAAGTTCGAAACCCCTCAGTCGTGTTCTTCACCCATGATGTCTGCTGCGCAGTCGCTTAACGCGTCGTTGATTAAGCCAGTGCTCCCTCACAAGTGGAACTTGAGGTTTGGTGGAGACAGAAGAGGACTGTCTGTGACTGCTTTCTTCGAACGTGTCGAGGAAATGAGAAAGGCCAGAAATGTCAGTAAGGAGATCCTATTGGAGTCAGGAATAGATTTATTCGAGGGTAGAGCATATGAATTTTATCAGGATGCTAGGAGTGAAGTGTCCCAGTGGGATGAACTTGTAGGAAGATTCAAGGAAGAATATCAACCCGTTTTTTATAGCGAGAAGCTTCTGGATGAGATAAAGAAGAGAAAACAAGGAGCAGATGAGACCATAGGAACTTATTTGGCTATTATGTCGAAATACTTTCAAAGATTGCAATGTCAAGTCTCGGAGGAAACGAGGTTGAGTCTCCTAATGCGCAACTTAGCACCGATGTATCGTAGCCAACTGGGTGCTATGGAAATAAATTCAATCGCCCAGCTGCGTACTTTGTGCAAGAGGATAGAACAACGATCCCAGGCTGGTGAGTTTGCACATCCGCCAAAAAAAGAGCAGATTTTGGAGCCTGATTTGGCATACGTGGGTTTGGAAGAGAAGACCGAGAGACTGCAAGTATCGTCTAACCAGGGTGGGCGTAGCCAGACGAGGCATAGTCCCGTCGTCTGTTTCAACTGTAGGAAGCCAGGCCACATAGCAGCAGGTTGTACCGAGAGAAATAGACTCATCTGCCACAAGTGCAATAGGGAAGGCCACATTGCTCGTAATTGTCCCAGAGGTTTTTCGGGAAACGGAGTGCAGCGCTCTTAGAGAGTCGAGCTGATAGTGCTGCCGTTAAGTACTCGACTACTGTCAAACCTGTTTTAGATTTCATCATTGACCATGCACAGAACGATGAAAGGCCTCACCTTAGAGTGGACATATTAGGGATTACCTTGCTTGGACTCCTAGATTCCGGGGCGTCGAGAACAATTTTAGGTGGACCAGGTTGGGACCGTATCGCGAAGTTGCGAATACCCCTGGACGAATCGAAGAAGACATCATGCACAGTCGCTAATGGAGAGAAATGTGAAAGTATTGGTACGTGTGAATTACCAATGAAGGTTCGTGAGCGTCTAAAGTTTATAGAGGTGATGGTTGTCCCTGAACTACCACATGTTTTGATTTTGGGAGCAGACTTTTGGATAAGGATGGGGATTGTTCCTGATCTGAGGCATAACGAGTGGCAATTTTCTAACTGTCCTGAAGTAAGCACAGTAGATATAGCTGATCAGTCAGTCTTGGAAGTTGGACAGAAGAAGCAGTTGGAGGAGTTAATCAACAAGAAGAAGACTTTGCTCGGAAATAGTTTGGGTTGTACAAATATGACGGAACATGTGATCAAGACTAATGCACCACCGATTAAGCAGAGATACTATAGGGTATCCCCAGTGCTTCAGAAATACATCGATGAAGAATTAGAAGATATGTTGAAGAACGATGTCATAGAACCTAGCAGTAGTCCGTGGGCGTCGCCAATAGTTCTTGTAAAGAAGAAGGATGGTTGTTATAGGTTCTGTGTCGACTACAGGAAGCTTAATGCAGTGACCGAACGTGATGGCTATCCATTGCCAATGGTTACAGACACGTTAGACAAGCTTCGAGATGCGAAGTATCTTTCTAGTTTGGATCTGAAGAGTGCATTTTTCCAAGTCCCTGTTGCCGAGTCTTCAAGACCGTATACTGCGTTTACCGTCCCCAATAGAGGACTATTTCAGTTTAAAAGGATGCCATTTGGCCTGCATAATTCTCCTGCAACATGGCAGCGTTTGATCGATCGTGTGTTAGGATCAGACCTGGAACCTTACGTGTTTGTATATTTAGACGATGTAGTGATCACGACTCCAAGTTTTGAAAAGCACCTCGAAGTGTTAGAGGAAGTGTTTGAACGCCTGAGAAGAGCCAATCTAACCGTCAATTGGGAGAAAAGTCAGTTTTGTAAGCCCGAGATGAAGTACTTGGGTTACGTGGTGGATAGAGAAGGGTTAAGAGTGGACCCTGATAAGGTCAGAGCAATGATCGAGCTACCTACTCCGACCAATGTGAGGGAAGTGAGACGTGTACTAGGTATGCTGTCCTGGTATAGAAGATTTTGTCCTGATTTTTCTACTGTGGTCGCACCAATCACAGGGTTGCTGAAGAAAAGTACTAAGTTTTGTTGGACTCCTGAGTGTGATAGATCTTTCAGGAAGATTAAGGAGTTGTTGATATCTGCACCTGTTCTGGGTTGTCCAGATTATTCTTTACCGTTTGTTGTACACACAGATGCATCGGGCTATGGTATTGGTGCGATGTTATCTCAGACGCATCCAGATGGTGATCGTGTGATTTGTTACTTGAGTCGTTCTCTGTCACGCCAAGAACGTAATTATTCCACGACAGAACGAGAGTGTTTAGCGGTTCTGTGGGGAATAGAAAAACTGCGTCCTTACATCGAGGGAGTAAAGTTTACTGTCATCACCGATCATTATAGCTTGAAATGGTTACATAGCCTCAAGGATCCATCAGGAAGACTTGCAAGATGGGCTGTACGCTTGCAGCAGTATGATTTTGAGATTGTTCATAGGAAAGGCAAAGACCACGTAGTACCGGATGTACTGAGCAGATCTGTACCAGTGTTAGACGTCCTGAACAGTGTGGAGACAGAGACGAAGACTACAGACAAGTGGTATTTGAAGATGATAGAGCGGGTACAAACTACACCTCTGAAGTTTGGGAATTGGAGATTGTCAGGTGACAAGTTGTATAAGTACGTGAGGCAAGATTATCCAGCACTTACGCCTAAGCAAGATGTTTGGAAGATTGTCGTTCCTAAAGACCAGCGACGAAGACTCTTGTCAGAAGCTCACGATCCAGCTACATCGGGTCATATGGGAGTCTATAAAACCTACTCAAGGTTAACTGATAGATATTATTGGCCGAAGATGCGACAGAACGTTGCGAACTATGTCCGCAAGTGTACCATATGTGCTGCGCACAAGGTGGATCAACGAGGTCCCAAGGACATGATGGTGTCGCATGCTAAACCGTCGAGACCGTGGGAGATGATATCAGTGGATTTAGTGGGTCCTTTACCACGTTCATCGAAAGCCAATAGTTTTATCCTGGTTGTCACAGATTATTTGAGCAAGTTTGTGTTAACCTTCGCTTTGAGGAAGTCCATCACCGACACGATTATTAGAAGTCTGGAAGAAGGTGTATTTCTGTTATTTGGCGTACCGAAGATGATAATGTGTGATAATGGTCCCCAATTTAAAAGTTCAGCTTTCAAAAGGTTTGCCGAGAAATACCAGTGCAATTTGAAGTTTAGCGCGAATTACCATCCGCGCGCAAACCCTACCGAGCGAACTAATCGTACAATCAAGACCATGTTGGCAATGTATGTGAATGATAACCACAAGAAGTGGGATGCTGGGCTACAACAGGTGACTTGTGCTGTGAGAACATCTCGACATGAGACGACTAGATTGTCACCGTATTATGTCAATTTTGGGCGATGTATGGCATTGTCAGGAGCGGACTACCAGAATCAGATTGATTTGGACGGCGAGGATGAAGATGTGTTGGTTGACAAGAGCAGGAACATCGTGTTCAAGGAGGTGTACAGGGACGTGAAACAGAGACTGGAGAAGGCTACTAAGAAGGCTGTGGCGAGGTATAACATGCGCAGACGTTATGAAGAGTATGAGGTGGATCAACCTGCGATGAGGAGGAATTACGTGTTGTCAGATGCAACGAAGAACTTTGCTAGTAAGTTAGCTCCAAGATACATAGGACCGTTTTATGTTAGTAAGAAGGTGTCTCCATGGACGTATGAACTTAGAGACAAAGCTGGCCAGAATAGTGGAGTTTGGCACGTGAAGGATCTGAAGCTTGTTCCTTCTGATTAGGCTTAACCTTACGGTTAATCCTCTTGAAGTAAGGGGGGGATTGTTACGTGTAAAATTCACCTTAAGCATATTAACATCATTAATTACACGTAGCAGGCAAAATAAACAAAAACACCCCATATAATTATTCGGTTTCATATTGTTATTGGTTTAGGGACAGCTGTGAACGAACATCTTTAATTTGTTATCTACATTCATTCAGTTTCAATTTCTAGAAGTCGAGATTTACCACCGAAACAGTCGACAACGGCAGAGTACACTGTCTTGTGAAGGCATGGTTGCCAGCACGTCATTAATTTATTGTCTGTCTAACTTTAGCTGGTTGGAAATTACTGAATTATGTGTTAATGTAGTGAGATAAATTCTTGCATGCAGAACTGTGGTTACAACGGTCTCTATAAGCTGTGGAAGAAGTTTATTATCGAGATTAATATTGGAAGTTAGGTGTGTTACATATGTCGAGGTCTTGCGGTCGAAGCCCGAATTTCCCCATTCGTGTAAATGTCGCAACTCTGCGGTATTAAGTTATTCGTTGCCAGAGTTTGATATTTTTGATGGAAGAACGGGACACCATTTCTTGTCGTCTTTTTTTTTGTTGACCGATAGCGAATCAGCAAGATTAGCTATGACCTGGGAGAGAAAACATTTTTGAGAAAAAAGGTTGGTTTTGAAAACGGTGGAAGAAGCAATTTAATTTGAGTGTGTGGCAAGATTTCAGCTAGAAAAAAGAAACAGGCAAGTGGGCCATTCATCCTAGTTTGGAGATTAATTTCTAGGCTGTAAAACGATTATAGTATTCTGGAGGTTTGGGAAGTTGAAGCGAATTAGTCGCATAGTACTTGAATACTATAATATTCCCGTGGTGGAGAGTAAATGTCACATACGTAAAGCCGAAAAAGCAAGTGGCTTTGTGGCTTGTTTTCAATCAGAACCGGCTTGTCTAACTGTGGTCAACAAAACACCTTGACATAACATAGAAACCCTCAGGATTTGGAGGTAATACCCAACTCGTAGTTTTTTTTTTATGTGTAACTAAGGCGTGTTTTCTCTTTCTATTTGTTACAGGGTTTTGGTTTTAGCTTTTGGTTTTAGCTTTTGGTTTTAGCTTTTGGTTTTAGCCTTTGGTTTTAGCTTTAGTTTCAGTTTTTGTCTTGCTTTAATTGATTTTATAGTGCCTAATCGACAAGCAATAGGCCTACATATTGTCTTAAACTAACGAGTGGTCAATGGGAGAATAAGAATATTGGTATGGTACCATTTTATGGCGCAAATTCAATTATAAGCCATTCCCAGCAACATCAGATTGCCGAGGACATTTCGTTGTTGAGTAGAGGAAGTACAGGTGGCCGGAAGGTACCGACACAGTGGACAGTAGATATTTTGTTAGCGAAAAATCGACCAGAGAAGGTTCACTGGAGATCAGACCTTACAGGTAGTAGTCTTTAAGTTGTATTGTTAATAAAGAACTCAATTTGTTTGTTTGGACTTTTAAATCCAGTATTAAGCTGTGACTTTACTTGTGGTGGTCAAGTTTTGGAATTCAAAGATAAAGTTTTAACGATAACACAATAGGATAAGATACCCAGCTTTTTATTTGAACCCTACACGTTAGCTGATGATTTATATTCACATTATCATTAATATAATTGCTTTGAGTTTGATAAAGTATTATCATTATTTAGGCTACCATTTGATACACCTTTTCATATTTTAACATCTTTGTAAGCTGATCGTGATCACGAAAGGACACAAATTTCCATTTGATTTAGCTTAGTTACTTTTATTGTTGCGTTTGAATTACTTGACTTGTTATTGCTTACCATACGAACGTTAGTAGCTTAAAGCTATTTGTTTAGCAGTAAATTATTGAGATATAGCAAGTGAGTCATTTTGCGGACTCTGTTATTCATTTAACATACATGCTAGCAATTTATAGGTTATATATGTGTATATATAATACTGTTTTTGATCTGTCTGACCACTTGTAGGCATCATCTGGATTTTATAATAAACTAGAATTTTATTTTATATATATATTTGTGTGTCGTTTGTTCTGCACTCACCTCTCACTCCCGTATTAGTAACGTTAGGTGCTGTTTAGTGTTTGTCAGCTTCTACGTAAGCCTTTAAGATATTCCAACTGTAAGATTTCGTTCCCACATTTGTACATTCCGACGTATAAGCCTGCGATTTTAGGTGCAGCTGCCAGGGAGGTCCAAGGAGTTCTTGGTTGTGTTGGATTCTTGGTAAGCTGGATTTCGTAATTAACATCTCTTATAAATATCCGGAACTAGGTGTAAAACAATCAAGTGGCGCCCTCATAGAGTAACACCTTATAAAGAACCCTGCCCATCTTCACTGTATAAAAGCTAGGGGCCACCTAGATTTCCGGTAACGTTGACCTTTCTATCGATCGTCGTATGTAGGTTGTTTGACTCTCAAACGTGGTAAAGGTTTTTAGGAACAGGGATTCCTAGGATCGATTTAAAGAGATAGTGGGCGGTCACAAGGCCTATTATTTTTTGATTTATTGGTGTGACACACACACACACAAACCTATATTTATATCTATATACATATATATATATATATATATATATATATATATATATATATATATATATATATATATATATATATATATATATATATATATATATATATATAAACATATAAAAATTGAAACTGCCTCCGGGCATAGGTTCTAGAGCTACTAGTTCGCGCTAATTTGAAGAAATTTTTCCAAAAGGCGAGATAATTTTTCTAAAAAAATTCACTTAAATAATATTTTTTCTTTCATTTTAATTGCAATATCCGGGATGACTGAATATTGTTTTGCAATTCTATTAGTGTCAGCTAAGCTTGTGATAGTTTCTGTGACAAGTTGTGTGTGTTTTGTTTCTTTAACGTTGGCCTATTTCCGCGACTATGGCCAATCACCGACGCCAGCGATCAGTTTCACCTCACTGTCCTGAATATTTTTTCGAACCCCAGCCTTTCTGTAAGGAGGGTAGGAATCTTTAACGTGCCAAATATTGCTTGGGCACGGGACCGACGGCTTTACGCCAGACATTTATGCAGACATTAAACTTGCTCAAATACAATGCCAGAACCTCGGTTGATGTTAATTTTACAGTTTGTACTGAAAAAGTGAAAGGAGAACCCTGGGATCGAACCCAGTTCCCTTCGGTTCAGAGGCACACGTTCTTATCCCTGAACCACCAAGGTTCTCTCTGTGACAAGTTATACTGTAGTTGATAAATTTGGATCACGAGTGATATGATATCTGAACTTAGACCTAAAAAAGCTATAATGAATATCGCGTGAAGAGTTAGCAAACGACCAATTTGGCTTCCGCATGGGGCGTTCGATGATGGGTGCCGTAAAGAAGCTACAGGAAGTGGCAAGGGAGGAAGGCAATAAAAACAGGTTTGTGGTCATGGTAACATTGGACGTAAAAATATATATTCAATACAGCACCATGGAGAGGCATATACGAAGTGTTAAGGCAAGTCGAGCCGTATCTGCTGAAGATAGTATGTAGTTACTTGCAAGACAGATTGAGCAGAAATATCAGATGCAGATTACATGTAGCGTACCTCAGGGGTCAATCCTAGGACCAACACTGTGGAACTTGTATTACGGTAAGGTTTTTAGTCCGACGTCCTTAAGCAACAGGGCCATTATAGGATATCCAGATGATCTGGCGTTGGTTTTAAGCGGAGGAAATAAGGCTGACATAGAAGAAAGTGGTCTACAACTCGCGCCTCACAAAACTGAAAGTATAGTGATAGTGGCACGAAGGACACGGAGAACAGTAACCGTCAAGGTGGAGATTGCAGAAATTCAGTTGCAGCCAAACCTGAACCAGCGCGGCATACAAGTCGGACATAACATGAACATGAATGTGCACATAGAAAGAGTGGTGGCAAAAGCAGACATGATGGTTGCAAAGCTAAGGCATCTGATGCCAAATATCGGTGGAACAAAATCAGGGAAAAGGAAAGTACTGAGTAGTGTGGAAAACTCAATCATACTGTATGGCTCACCAGCATGGAAGGTCGTGTTGTCAAGTAGTAGTAGTAGCAGCGGTGGGGAGGCTAACACCAGGCAAGTAGGCCAGAATGGGCCCTTTGTACCAACACCGGCAACTCATCAACCATGCTCTACTCTTCCTCGGTTCCGTCACCAAGAAATGAAGGCCATGACGGTCTTACATTGGACGAAACTTATCTGGCTTCTCTGAAGAGTCCTCGAACTGAACAATTCTGTTCGAGGACTGCCAAAGGCCTTGCATTTACACAGGTGGTGGTAAGATGTCTCTTCATTCTCGCCACATTCCTGGCAAATGGGACCTCTCTCGACACCTATCAATGTGAGGTATCTTCTAAGAACACAGTGGCCTGTCAGCACCACAATGATGCGGCGAAGCGTAGGTACCGCAACTACCGAGAATCCAGACAGTCTTGTCTCTGCCCGGCCCCTCAACAATATCCATCGCCTGCCTCCAGCCACCGGCCGACCCCCTGTGCCTCTACATGGCCTTCTCAGTCCACCTCTTTAGGGCGACGAAGACCGCCTTCCTACGTATGCTTATCGAGGGATCCGTGTCACAGAACCGCCGCCGGGAACCAAGCCTTGCGAGATAATTCGCCACCTTAATCCCCGCTACGTCACCGTGTCCCGGAACCTACACAAGTTGCACATCCTTTGTCCTGACTAGTCCCGTAATGGCGTCAGCGCGCTCTTGAACCAGTGTTGACCTAATTCTGGCCACGCACACTGCCGGGAGAACCGCCTGGCTATCCGAGCAAATGTATACACATTTCTCAAGACTCGTCCTTACATCCTGTCGATTGGCTACAGGCAGGATAGCGCACACCTCCGTTTCGAATGCCGTGGTATATGCGCCCAGAGCATAACTCTCGAGCACCCCAAGGCTTTCGATGTACATTCCAAATCCGAGGGATTGCTGCTCCTCCAGCCGCTATCCGTCGTTTAAACAGACCAAGCCTGCGGGCTGGAATGCAACCTTATTTCCCCCCAACTGACCCCTACTGTGGATTCTGAGGGTAGATGAGCTAGTCAACCTAATATTGTCCTCTGCATTCCGTACCTTGATGGTAGAAATCGGAATTTCCTTTTTCGCCTCCTTGGCGACTCTTGCATGTCATATTATTGCTCCCTCTTCACACCAGTTTCCAGAGTGTTGCATTCTGAGACGCTACGCCATAGCCTCTCTTCTGATGCAGATGGCAAGCGGTTGCAGTATCAGCAAGACCTCTAGAGTGGCTGAGGGTCTCGTTCTCATAGCGCTGGTGATACCCACGATTGCTAGCCTTTGAAGTTTGGCCAGCTTCTGGGTAGCAGTTTCGTTTACACCACACCATCAGACCAACGCCCCGTAAAGGACCCTCGGCCTGACGATCGCAGTGTAAATTTAATGAAGAATCCGATGATTAAGTCCCCAGGTCCTCCCTATCACGCAACGCTGCTGCCAGAGGGCCGCTACTTCCTACTTTACTACTCGTTCTATTTGAGACCCCCATGATAATTTGGAGTCCAAGACCACCCCTCAGATATTTGACCTCCCACACTAAAGCTAAAGGTTTTCCAAACATCACAGGCGCTCTAAACCCTTGCAGATTTCTATGCTTGGTGAATAGGGTCACCTCCGTCTTCGATAGGTTTACGGAGAAGCCCAGCTCACCACACCACCTTTCAATTATCTCAATTGGCACCAGACATAATTATCCGGGATTTTGAGTGTGACACTCGACCATCAATTCGCGATTTTTGGTAGACGAATAACGGCAGTTTTCCTTAGTAACACGACCGTTTAAAACAATGGTAACGTCCTCAGAAAAAATATTTTTCCTAAAATATTATTGTATTGTAATTACCATAGCGCATTCACCATTTGTGAACACCGGTTTCGCTCTCGTTGGAGCTCGTCATTACGGCATATTAATTGCAGCGAAAATACACATATAAATTCATGCGGCTATGGTAGCCAGCCTCGCACCTAGTTTTTCGATGCTGGCTACCATAGCCGCATTACTTTATGTGTGTATTTTCGCTGCAATTAGTATACCGCAGTGATGAGCTCTAATGAGAGCGAAACCGGTCTGCGGTTCTAATTGTGGTAAGAATACATCTAGTCTTACATAATTTATAACAGTTAAAATTATATTCAATAATTATTAGTTTATTTAAAACTGTTAAAAATAAAATTCTTTGGTTTCTGAAATAAACATTTTAAAAATCAAAAATCATAGTTGGCCGATGATTTTGAAATTTTGTTCAGAGGTCTTTTTAGTGAAGTTTTCTTTAAAAAAATCACTAATAGAGAGGTATCGATGGTGAGACTTTGCAAAAATTTTTCAAATGAGCGCGAACCAGGACCCCTCAAACCCATATACGGGGTCAGTTTCAACTTTCATATATATATATATATATATATATATATATATATATATATATATATATATATATATATATATATATATATATGTATATATATATATATATATATATATATATATATATATATATATATATGTATCCAACCGATAACTCAAAAAATAAGTAACTGATTTCAATGAAACTCGGCAAGTGCGTTTCTTTTATTAATATCTTGGATGAGTTTGTTATCCAGAAAAATCCGACAGGTTTTCCCGGAAAATTTTGAGTTCTCTTTCGAAAAAAAATTTTTTTTCCGAAACTTAAAACGTTATTATAATGAAATTTGATGGTTTAGTTGCCTTGCAAAAGACCTTACTACGCACCAAAACTCAACTTTCTAAGTTTATAAAAAAATGAGTTATTCAAATTTTGACTTTTCTTTAGAAAAAATTTTTCTCCGAAAATTACAAAGGTATTTTAATGTAGTTTGGTGGATACGTTGCTTTAGGAAAGACATTACCACGTACCAAAATTCAACTTTTTAAGTTTATAGAAAATTGAGTTATTTAAATTTGAAACATTTAATGAAAATTCACTACCTTAAGGCACTTGCTGCATCCCGAACTTTTTTATATACATTTTTGTCGTATTTGCCACATAAAAGGAACTTTGCTCCACAGACAAATAGTTTTTTTGAAAATTTCCACAGCATACTTGATTTTTTTAACCTAAAATTCTATGCCGTACTGAAAAGCTCTAATTAGAGGGAAACCCGTCTATGGTTCTAATTGTGGCGAAAATACATCTAGCCTTACATATTTTGTCCCTATATTAGGGTAGAGATGGGCCAGGGCTGACATTTTACTAAATTGTTGGTTGGTTGTATACAGTCTCTATTTTTAACACTTTATGTTATTTGGAGTTGGGGTGACAACATACTACTTGGTTCCGCAACTAGGTGGCGGCACGTTGCTTCGTCTCTTACCACTCACTTAGTGTTGGAAAGCTGGCTACTATAGCCGTATTACTTTATAGGTGTATTTTCGCTACAATTAGTATGCCGTACTGAAGAGCTCTAATTAGAGCAAAACCGATCTACGGTTCTAATTGTGGCGAGAATACATCTAGCCTTACCTAAAACTCTATTAGAAACTAGTCTTTGACAAAGCAGGGCTGAATCCAAAAAATAAAAATTTAAATCGAGAATGTTTTATCATTTACAAGAGCCGTTGCACCTATCGGGGGACTCGGTGTATAAGGTGAGGTGACATAAAAACTTACTCCAAAACATCATAAATTAAAAAGTTAGTGATTAAGCTTGAAAACCCCGTTTTTTCACCGTTAAATTATATTATTTTTAAACAAAAAGAAGTTTCGTTCCATGTTAACTTTCATGGTAACTTTGACAAAACTTTTGCCATTTTACTCGACAAAGTAACATATGTTACTCAACTTTGTTTCTGTTATTTACTCTTTGATACTAATTTACAGTCTCACCCTACGCATATTGTAAATACAAATATCAAAAGCTGTTAACAGTTTTTTTTTTGGTCTTTATACCAGCTCCTCAGATTAGATTCTCTGGTGAGAAGGTAGTTTGCTGGAAGGCTTCTTAAGAGAGTATACAGAATATACCGTGGCGCAGGTCCGGGCGGCGTCACGACGGTTTACGTCGGCCGGGGCTCCAGTCTACCGCGGTTCGTCCTCCGGTAACTGACTACAACGTGCGTCCTTTATCTATTCCATCTATTTAGTTTGCGGTCCCCGCGTGCGATCTCATCGGGAAAGCGCAGTCTGTATCCCGTATCCCAAACTAGCTCCCAGCAGTTTGATATACTTAAGGCGGTGGTTTTGACATTTAAAAGTGTTGTTTAAAATTGTTTGAGTTGTTGATTGAACGGCTGAGTTTGTAAAAAAAAATAGTTTGTGAAGTTGTGCGAGGTTTTGTAAGAGCGCTGCCGGATAAATTGCAATAATTGTTTCTACAAAACTCTTCAGTGAAACAAATAAACCTTTCATTGTAAGTTCCAATACAAAGAAACAACAATTTTAAATAAGTGTGTGAAATTAGATTTCTAATCGCATAAGCAGTTAAATGATAGTTTTATAAAACATGACTAAACAATAATCTTTGCTTCTAGATTTATAGAAAGCCGAAAAAAGTGATTGCATCTTGCTTATAAAAAGCAAGAACAAAGTTTAAAAATAAATATTAAGTAAAATACATTAAAAAAATGCTAACTAAACAAATAAAGTTCGATAATATTATCAATTGAATATGAATTAATATTCCAGAATGGTTTTCTGATTTAAGCTTGTGTTGGTTGAATGTATTCAAACTTTTATAGTATTTTTGATTCTTACAAGTTTTGATACAGGATCCTGCATTTTTTCTGCTTCAACTGCAAAGTATTATCTTCAGGTACATTTAAAAGACGTACCTAGTATATTGATATTTAATTTTTCAGGTAATTTTCTTTTTTAGAGACTGTTCATAAAAAAATCGCTATTAAAGATATCACGATCTTCCACTTTCAAACATATTTATTTTCTAACTAACCAGTATCGTAAGTTTATTGTCCATTTATATATATACAGTGTGGCCCAAACTGGATAGGAATGTATTGCTATCTCCGTTATTATTAGAGATAGGGAGACGGTGAAATCAGCAATGTTTTTTGTCAAGTTTCTTATTATTTGTCAAACTAAAGTAATTTTTCATCTCCTACAAATTTAAAAATTTTGGTGAAAATATAGGTTGCTTGGAAAGAATACTAGTTAGAAAGACATTATGGAATAGCAGAGATTTATGGTAAACGGAGGTGACGGTTGAAGTGTTAGAAGGTGCGAAACAGAAGAGAAAAAAGAAATTAAGTTTGGTACGTCAAAATCTGAAGTTTATTGAATTTGGTGTTGGACTGTCAAACTATTTAGGATTCAACCTTCTAAATTATGTTATATGATACACCACAAGTCGCATAAGACTTATTGTCTTAACATAATGTATAACAATAATAATAATAATTTTTGCCAATAAACAATAATAATAAAAAAATAATAATTTCATGCTCGTTACAAATATGACTCGTATTTTTCCATGTCTCTTTTTGTTTTCAAGTTATTTTGAAAAAAAAAAACAACAAAATTTGTCGATTTCTTTTTTCTTCAATATCTAAGTAGGCGTTGATCTGACATGTGTAAGACTTGCACATTATCAGGATACTTTTTACAGAGTAATCTTTGTGTGCTATTCTCAACTTTGGATTGTCATTTGTTTTTGAGCCACAGGTATCAACGGTTGTTTTTACTACGGCAGCCATATTGGATTTTTTGCTCATGTGATAGTCTGTAAAACGAGCTTTCCAACGATATACAACATGCTTGAGAAATCTTGTAATTGCACTGACAATTTTGAGAAAAACCGTTTTGAGGATAGTAGGCTATGGAAATCCAATACCAGAAAACAAATGACAAAAAAGTGTTCAAAAAGCAGTAGGCCATGGAGTATAACAATAGACTTCTACTTTTAGCATAATTTTCCGTAATGATTTACGATAAAAAAATATTGTGATTTAATTTACAATACTTAATTAGTTAATAATTTTGGCAATATTATGTGAAACAGTTTAACAATGAAACCCGGCAATAACAAATAGAAACTTAAACTCCAAAAACACAACATAATTAGAAACGGAGCTCAACAAATAATAAAATAGAAACTTAAAAATACACTAAATAAAAAATTGTTCAATATGGCCACAGTTTTGTTCAATGCACTTTATACACCTTTTTGAGACATGACTGAAAACTCTGGTGAGGGTGTTTTGGTTAATATGATTTATAGCTTCCGTGATTTTGTTTCGTAATTAATTGATAATTTGTGGTCGATCGAATTTATACAAATGGTTCTTCAGAGTACCCCAAAAATAAAATTTCATGGGTGTTATATCAGGATTTCGAGCACACCAATGAACCGACCCATTGTTACAAATGACACGATTATTAAAATTTTGGTAAAAAAATTCTTTGAGCATTGTGAGCTGGACAACCGTCTACAGGGTACCAAATCTCGTCTAAATGATCATGAAATCTTCTAATTGTTAGTAAGATATCATTTCTCAATAGATTAAGATACCTTTCCCCAGTTAAATTATTTTCAAAAAAGAACTGACCAATAATGAAGTTACCTGAAATTTTTTAAACTAATTGTCTAATCTACAAATAAAAAGAACAGTTTTTTACCTAATAAGCCGAACCAGACATTAATACCACATATGTCTTGCAATCGTCTTTCTTCCTTTAAATGGGGATTTTCATTTGCTCAATAATGTCTATTATGGCGATTATACACACCACAATTTGTAAATCGGGATTCATCAGTCCGTATTATTTTCAAATGATAAGTTTCATCTTGCTGACATTGTCCTTGATACCATCTGCAGAATGGAAGTCGCTTAGGGTAATCGTCAGAATTTAAGCTTGTACGATTGCAGGTTTGTATGAATGGTAATGACTTTGCTTTAATACACGGTATATCGTACTTTTTGGGACGTCAATTTGTTCACCATAACACCGAACAGTTTGTGGAGGGTTTTTGTTTGAGACCTGTAAGACGGCATTATTTCTTTTTTAATTTCTAGGCATTGGTGTTTCTTTGCGTGGAAGCTACCGTCGTTCAATAGATTGGTCACTATCCTGCGAAATATTTTGGTGTTTGGTTGTCGTCTTTCTGGGTAGTTGTTTTGATATGAATTTGCAGCTGCTTCAGTATTTTGGTTGAAACGAACATAACATTCCAACATGTCAAAATATCCTTCAATACTGAACTTGTTGTTGAATAGTATTTAAAATAAACAGGAAGCAAAGTAATTAGTACAAAATTTTAAGCAGTGTGTTAAGTATGCCTCAAATTGTTCAGATAATTAAGAATGACAGTATTCTTAATTATCGCGATAGTCTTATATCCATAGCAACCTTTCTTCTGTTGTTTTTCAATTGACACGTTTGAAAATCAAACAATTTTCAAAGGCGTCTTCGTAAATCATTAATCTGCTTTCTATTGAGTTCTGTTGGTGAATTCAGTTATTCACTAGGTTTACATATTTAATTAAATTATAAAAATTTTTTAGGATAATGTTGTAATGTAAAATAATATTTGTAATAATGGGCCGATTCATTGGTGTGCTCAAAGTTTCTATTTTTTTATCCTGAATCAATACGGAAAATAATGTCAAAGGAGAAGTCTGTTGTTAGGCTCCATGGCCTACTGATTTTTGAACACTTTTTTTATATTTGTTTTTTGGTATTGGATTTTATAGCCCACTATCTTCCAAACCGTTTTTCTCAAAATTGTCAGTGCAATTACAAGATTTCTCAAGCATGTTGTACATCATTGGAAAGCTCTTTTCACAGGCTATCACATGAATAAAAAAATCCAATATGGCTGCCATAATAAAAGAAACGCCGATACCTGTAGCTCAAAAACAAACGACAATCCAAAGTTGAGAATAGCACAAAAAGATTACTCTGTAAAAGATGTACTGATAATGTGCAAGTCTTAGACATATCAGATCAACGCCTACTTATAAATTAAAGAAAAAACAAATCGACAATTTTGGTCTTTCAAAATAACTCGAAAACGAAAAGAGGAATGGCAAAAAACAAGTCATATTTGGAACGAGCATAAAATTCTACAAAACATTGCTAATTTAAACGTCTCCCTATCTAATAATAACGGAAATAGCAATACATTCCCATCCAGTGTGGGACAGACTGTATACAAGGTCGGTAAAAATATGGACAAGTATTTGTATTTTCTGCGATATTGGTTATTCAAAAAAAATATGTAAAAAAAGGTTTTCGACATATTACGTTTTGCTACAAACTGGCGTTATTTAATTTTTCCTGGCGTGAACAATTTCGTGGCTGTGGCAACCAATTTTTTTAATGGCAAGATATGGTGTTTTTTTGCGTTTTCTGCAGGAACGTTTCTTTCTTGGTATGGCGATATAAAATTTTAATCGGGTTCCATTAGAACAATTTTCGTCAATGGCAAGATATAATGTTTTTGCGTTTTCGGAAAGAACGTCTATTAGTTGATACGACAATAAAGAACTTTAATCGGGTTCCATCAGAAAAAAAAATGAGAAAAAATTCCCTCCTTCGGTTGGACTTTTATTATATGTTTCAAATTTAAATAGCTTAATTCGCTGTTAGGTTAACGTTTGTTGGCTAGGAACCAATTTTTTCCGGAACATTTTGAGTTTATTTTCGAAAAATCTTGTACATTTTCAAACAATAAGATTATTTTGATGAAATTTGGTACATTGTTTCTACTTTATTGGTAATCAAATTTGATGGCTGCTTTTATTAAGGAAAGACAGATTTGCTATAAAAAACTTTTTTTTTATCAAACACCTTAAATTATTACAATTTTGCACCTACAATAGAAATATAATGCATGTTTGTAAGAAAAGGAATTCAGGACGCAGCAAGTGCGTTATGGTAACGAATTTTCAATATATGTTTAAAATTTCAATAGCTCAATTTGCTATTAGGTAACGTGTCTTGGCTAGGAACCAGTTTTTCCGGAAACATTTTGAGCTTATTTTCGAAAAATCTTTTACATTTTCAAACAGTAGATTTATTTTGCTGAAATATGGTACATTATTTCTACTTTATAGGTTACACTGGCAATCAAATTTCATGCCTGCTTTCGTTAAAAGAAAAGACATATTTGCTATTAAAACATTTTTACGAAAATTAACTACCATCACGCACTTGCTGCGTCCAGACTTTTTCTCTTCTTAATAGGCTTCTAAAGTTTTAGGTACATTTTCTTAAAAAAAATTCACTAATAAGGAGATCGCGACTTTTGAATTTTAAAACAATTTCTTCAAATGAGCACTACTTAGGACCTCTGGAACCCCAATCCGACGTCAGTTGCAGATTTTATATGTTTATATATATATATATATATATATATATATATATATATATATATATATATATATATATATATATATATATATTCGTCACACTAATAACACAAAAAATAATATACCGATTGTGATAAAATTTAGTGAATACCTTCCTTTCGCGAGTCGCTTGGATAAGTTCGTTATCTAGGGAAATCGGACTAGTTTTTTACGAAAAATTGCGTATTTTCTTTCGGAAAATTTTTATATCTCCGGAAATAGCAAAGCTATGGTAACTCAATTGGCACACTGGTTTACGCCCTCAAAATAATGACATGTACCAAAATTTGGATCCCTACGTTAAAAGCTAAAGAAGTTATATAACATTATAGTTTTTCTTCTTAAAACATCAAAGCGTCAAAATTTACATGTTCTAAAGAACTTGAAACTAACATTACGGGCAATGTAGCAGAAATTTTGTAAAAAGTGTGTTCTATAAAGCCTTAAGTTTCAGCTTCAGCCACCATTATCCTTCATTTTACTTAAAGATTTGTAAAAAATGAGTTTCAAATAGACTCTTTTTGATGCTTTAGCTGTGGTTTCCACTATAGGGTTATAATACATGAAGAAAAACTATGTACCTACACCTCGTTAAGCACATTGCGCACACGAAACAATGTGAGATTTGGCATAGTTAAAGTGCATATAAAAAAGGAGAACAGAAAGATAAAATGTATGTATAATATGTGATTAATAGATTAAACCATGCTTTCTTCTAATTAGACGAGGGTCTCGTCACAGTAAAAACTTTGTGAGTTTTTGTCGTTTTAACGAAATAAAAGACCTCCCTGAATGTGCTGTGTACACACCATCCTCCCAACTGACCTTCTTGTCCTGCCCTGACATCAGTTTGCCTAATCAAAAGCTAAAAGAAGTTAAAAGGGTACGGGAAAGTTCATTATGCTCACATAACGTTGATATATGGGAGGGTTGATTTTCCTTCTTTTTTTAGTTTTTAATTAGGCAAACTGATGTCAGGGCAGGTCAGAAATGTCAGTTGGTAGGATTTTTTGTAACATCACGTTAGGGAGGTCTTTTATTTCGTTAAGACAACAAAAAACTCATCCTAATTTTTACTGTCGCCAGACGCTCGTCTAATTAGACAGTAGGATTGATTCCCAGTGTGACGGGTAATATATTCATGTCAATGTAAAACACATATTACTCTATGGTCGAACATATATATGTATACGGATGGGTTCATACGTTCATGCTGAATATTAAACTTCAGTTTTAGTGAATTTTCTTAAAAACGGAGATCCCGACTTTTGAATTTTAAGAAAATTTCTTCAAATGAGCGCTTATTAGGCCCCCTAGAACACATATCCGGGGTCAGTTTGTGTCACACCGATAACTCAAAAAACGATGGGCCGATATTGATCAAGTTTGGTGAGCATGTTCCTTCTGCAAGCGGCTTGGACAAGTTCGTTACTCAGGAAAATCGGCCAAGGTTTTCCCGGAAAATTTTGTGTTTTCTTTCTAATAAAAATTATATCTCTGGAAACAACAAAGTAATGGCAACCAAATTTAACAGACGTATTTGCATTATAAATAAGGAACGACGTATCAAAATTCAGGTTTTTAAATTTAAAGACAAAAAATTTATGGGCAGTTAAAAAAAATTTGGAGTTTTCCTGAAAACGCCAAAGTCACAATTTTGAACGTCAAAATTGGCAATGTTTAGGCAAAGAACGTGAAACAAATACGGATTGTGAAAAGAAAGTATTACAAGAAGAGTGTTCTGCGAACCCTTACCCTTAAGTTTGAGCTTCAACCGTCATTGTCCTTCATTTTACTAAAATATTTACAGAAAATTGATTTCAAATAGACTCTTTCTCTGATGCTTTGGCTGTCGCTTTAGTTAAGTTGATGCTTTCGCTGTAGGTTTAGTGAAGTTTATGGTTTAATGGTCTATAATTTTCAGCTAATCTTCGTAGAACAAA
The DNA here is from genome assembly GCA_964006375.1 of Tillus elongatus. Classification (NCBI taxonomy): domain Eukaryota; kingdom Metazoa; phylum Arthropoda; class Insecta; order Coleoptera; family Cleridae; genus Tillus; species Tillus elongatus. The sequence continues at coordinate 10,194,596 of OZ023264.1, read as the reverse complement.
TTCGTTAATGCATTTTTGCATTTTTTATGCAAATATGACGCATGTTTGTAAGAAAAAATCTGGACGTAGTAAGTGTGTTTTGGTAGCGAAGTTTCATTAAATCTTTCAAATTTCATAACTCAATTTGTTATTAACCTAAGGTTTGTTGGCTAGGAAACCAACATTAAAGTTTAGTTTCGAAATTTTTTTGGACATTTTCAAACAGTAAGTAATTTTGATATAATATAGTACATTGTTTCTACGACATAGGCTATACCGGTAATCAGATTGATGCCTGCTCGCATTTGCTATTAAAAACCTTTTTATGAAAATTCACTTCCATAACGCACTTGCTGCGTCCAGATTTTTTTGATAGTGGTGACGAAATTGATAAGAGGCTTGTGATAACTATATTCATGTCATTAAAACTAAAAACGCTAATGCTTTTCGGTGGGGAAAAGAGTGCTGCAAGTTAAGAAAAGAAACATAAATTCTGAGCCTGAACAAGGTCTCTAATTTGCCAAAATATGAAAATTAGTTAGACGACAAAAAAACATTCCTTTGATATTTCAAAGCAAAAGAAAGCAAAGGAAATGACACGCAAATAAAACCAGAAACCCAAAGGAATCCTGAGCTCATTACGTTTGTACAAAAATAAGAAGCTCTGTGTTATACGCATCATGTGAAAGTAAATACATTTCCGTCATTAATATTTTTTATTCGGGCATGAATATCATTTGAGGAAAACAGCATCAATCCATTCAGCACATAAAGAAAACGATGTAAACAGCCCTCCGCAAATTGGATGAAATCTCGTCCAATAAAGATTGTTTTGTGGGTCTGAGATACCTTTTAACAAATTGTTAGACCATTTGTGCTTCCTCCTCCCCCATATTAATTTTTATCAGCGTCATCATCGCAACACGTCAAATTGCTTTCTTTCAGGCGCTGGTTTTAACGTTCAACGTGGAGAATGTTTAACAATGAGGTATCGATTCTCGATTCGTCTTAACGATACATCGTTCCAAATGTTAGTTTGGAAGTTGCGTCTTCAGCATCCGTGTACGCTGATGATTCCGCTAATGTTCACCAATATCTTTTGCACTCTGTGATGTTCACAGATTATGGAAATAAAACAGGCTTCAAAACGGCCTTACAATTTATATTTTGATGTGAGTATTTTTCCCCAAGATACATTGGGTGTAGAATTTTTTAGAGATGTCGAGTATTAATCTCTTAGTCGAAATAAGCCATTTTAGTGAATTTTCTTAAAAAAAATTCACTAATGAGGAGATCTCGACTTTTGAAAAAAATGTCTTCAAATGAGCGCTAATTAGGTTCCGCAGAACACACATCCGAGGTTAGTTTCATTTTTTATATGTTTATATATATATATATATATATATATATATATATATATATATATATATATATATATATATATATATATATATATATATATATATATATATATATATATATATATATATATATATATATATATGAATCACACTGATAACTCAAAATGGGACGATTTTTATTATATTAAATTTGGGGAAGACCTTCCTTTTGCAAGTGGCTTGGACAAGTTTGTTAGCCAGGAAAATCCGCCAAGGTTTTCCCGAAAAATTTTGTATTTCCTTTCGAAAAAAATTTATATCTCCCTGAAATACCAAAACAAGGGAAACCAAATCTATATCGTAATAAATTAATATCGTCATAGGTAAGGTACCTAACAAAATTTAGCTCTGTAGGTTAAAACACAAAAAGTTATAGGCGTTCAAAGAAAAATAAAATTGGTTCTTCCTCAAAACGTCAAAGTCGCGATTTAAAACGTCAAAATTGGTAATATTTAGGCAAAGAACCTGAAACTAATATGGGCTATGGAAAGAAAATATCTCAAGAAGAATGTTTTACAAAGCCTGAAGTCTTAGTTTCAATCGTCATTGTCCTTCATTTTAAGACAATATTTCCAGAAAATTCATTTCAAATAGACCCTTTTTCTGATGCATTGGCAGTAGCTTGGCTATAGAGTTTATCGTTTAATGGTATATTATTTTTGTCGAATTTTCGTAAAAAATGAATGAATCTCAATATATCCGTTATTATACAAGATACGAAAAAAAAATACATTAATTATAGTTTGGCTTGAGCTACATCTTGGAAATATATTTCTACAATTACAGGCTGGCCCATAAGTCGTTGGTGATTCAAATTTTCTTTTTTTTTAATCAAACACGCCTGACGTTATTGCATTTTTGCATTTTCCGTCGAAATAGAACACATTTGTGTAGGAAAAAAAATCGGGGCGCAGCAGGTGCGTTATGGTAGCGAATGTTCATTAAATGCTTCAAATTTGAATAGCTCAATTTTCTATTAACCTATAAGGCTGACCAACAAACCAGTTTTTTCGGGAATATTTTAAGTATACCTTCGTAAATTTTTGTACATTTTCAAACAATAAAGTTATTTTGATGAAATATAGAACATTGTTTTTACTATATACGTTATACTGGTAACTAAATTTGATGCCGGCTTTCTTAAAAAAACATATTTGCTATTAAAAACATTTTAATTAAAAATTCACTACCCTAACGCACTTGCTGCGTCCAGACTTTTAATAAACTATTATAGTTACTCATATTAATAATATCATCGCCAGTATCAGGTTATCAAGACTTGAAATTTCGGTCCTAAAAGTAAAGAAAATAATGCGGTTTCCTTAAAAAAAGTTTACAGTGTCAATTAAAAAGGAGAAGATATGTTTTTATAGAAAGGAGTTTTTGTAAGTAATATACCTATCGCTAAGCGGCAGAGAAAATTTGCATTTGCCATCGAATTATGTTTTTGAGGGAAAAAATTCATTCATAGTTTTCGAAATATTTGTTGTGCAACTCTTCACATTTTTGGCATATTACAAAAATTGTTATACGGTGTTTTTACCAACAGATAGAAGGGTCTCCTGGAGAAGATGCATTCATGGAGCTTCTCGTTCATATTATACGTCGAAAAAATCGAGATGCCATATATAGAGGCGTTCTCAAATAGTGGTTGAATTCTTCCAAATAGAAGAGCCTGTATTTTATGTGTCTGAAGTACAGGACGTATATTTTAGCTTCCACTTAAATATAATAAAAATTGAATTTTATAAGATCACGCCAGGGGCTTCTCCAAATTTTAACATCTTTAGTATTCAACGCACAAATTTTGATATATATATTTCTCTAGTCATTGGTATGATACGTATATATATATATATATATATATATATATATATATATATATATATATATATATATATATATATATATATATATATATATATACAGTGTGAAACACACTTATGGAATAAAAATAAAAAATTGTTTTTGTGGAAAACGCTGAGACACGTGAGGTTTAGTTTGTCGAACACTATCTTATAATCATAGTTAAAAAAATTAAGCTTGCACCATTTTACCCCCACCACTTTACCTTTTTTTGTAAATAGCAACCCTAAATTTTTTCATCACAATTCGATGGATCACATTTTAGTGAATTTTCATAAAAAAAATTCACTACAGAGGAGATCCCGACTTTTGAATTTTGAAAAAATTTTTGCAAATGAGCGCTAATTAGGCCCCCCAGAAAACATATCCGGGGTCAGTTTCAATTTTTATATGTTTATATATATATATATATATATATATATATATATATATATATATATTTATATATATATATATATATATATATATATATATATATATATATATATATATATATTTATATATATGTATCACACCGATAACTCAAAAAATAATAGGCCGATTTTGATTAAATTTGGTGAAAAAATTCCTTTTGCAAAAGGCTTGGATGAGTTCGTTAAGCAGGAAAATCTGCCTAGGTTTTCCCGGAAAATTTTGTGTTTTCTTTCGAAAAAAATTTATATCTCCGGAACTAACAAAGTACAGGCAACCAAATTTAGTACACTGGTTTATATCCTTATAAGTAAGCTACCTACCAAAATTTAGCTATATAGGTCAAAAGACAAAAAAGTTATAGGCATTTTAAGAAAAATAAATTGGGGTTTTCCTCAAAACGTCAAAGTGGCGATTTAAAATGTCAAAATCGGCAACATTTAGGCAAATAACTTGAATCTAATACGGGCTATAGAAATAAAATGTCTCAAGAAGAATGTTTTACAAACCCTAAAGTCTTAATTTCAACCGTCATTGTCCTTCATTTTACTAAAATATTTGCAGAAAATTCATTTCAAATAGACCCTTTCTCTGATGCTTGGCAGTAGCCTTAGCTATAGAGTTTGTCGTTTAATGGTATATAATTTTTGTCGAATTTTCGTAAAAAATCAATAAAGCTCAATATATCCGTTATTATATAAGATATGAGAAAATTTGTATATATTAATTATAGGGTGTCTTGAGCTACATCTTAAAATAATATTTCTACAATCACAGGCTGGCCCATAAGTCATTGGTGATACAAATTTCCTTTTTTTTTAATCAAACACGCCTTATGTTATTGCATTTTTGCATTTTCCATCGAGATATAATGCATGTTTGTAAGAAAAGAAATTCTAGACGCAGCAAGTGCGTTATGGTAGCGAATTTTGATCAAATGTTTCATATTTGAACAGCTCAATTTGCTATTAACCTATAAGGTTGACCAAGAAACGTGTTTTTTCGGGAAAACTTTAAGTTTACTTTTGGAAAATTTTGTACATTTTCACACAATAAAGTTATTTTGATGAAACATGGCACATTGTTTCTAATATATAGATTATACTGGTAACCAAATTTGATGCCTGCTTTCTTAACAAAACACACATAATTGTTATTAAAAACATTTTTATGAAAATTCACTACCATAACGCACTTGCTGCGTCCAGAATTTTATTTCTGAATGCGGAGATACCTCATATGTATAGTCTTATATTACAGTTTTCAATAATGGGTGGAGATTTAATACCGAAATATTAAAACTCATATTCCCCATCAAAGGATATGGTGTCAACAAGACGGTGCACCGCCCCACTTTGCTTTTAAGTACGGGAGTATTTACATGAAGTCTTTCCACAAAGATGGATTGGACGAAGAGGTTTTGTAAAATGGCCCACTAGAACACCAGATCTTACACCTCTTTATTCTTTTTATGGGGATACCTTAAAAACAGAGTGTATAAAAAGCAACCTGCTGATTCAGATGATTTGAAAATGAAAATAACAACAGAAATTAGAAACGTAACGCCTGACGTGTTAAACAGAGTTAGGGAAGAATTCCATAGCAGATTATTTAGTTGTGTGCAAGTGAATGGAGAACATTTTGAATATTTGTTATGAGAAAGGAACGTTTTTCTTAAGTTTATTTTCGAAATTTGAATTTCAGGGTAAACTGTTTAGTTTTAATATTCCGGTATTAAATTTCCACCTTGTATTGAAAACTGTAATATTATGGGGTATCAGAAAAATGTGATCCATAGAATTGTGATGAAGACATGTAGGGTTGCTATTTAAAAAAAAATAGATAAAGTGGTGGGGTAAAATGGTGGGAGTTAAATTTTTTTAACTATGATTATAAGATAATGTTAAAACTGTAGACCGGTTTTGCTCTCATTAGAGCTGTTTTATAGGTGTATTTTCGCTACAATTAATATGCCGTACTGAAGAGCTCTAATGAGAGCGAAACCGGTCTACGGCTCTAATTGTGGCGAGAATGCATCTAGTCTTACATACTTTGTCCCTATATTAGGGTAGAAATGGGCGAGGGCTGACAATTTACTAAATTGTTAGTTAGTTGTATACAGCCTCTATTTTTTTAACACTTTGTGTTATTTGGAGCTGGCGTGACAACATACTACTTGGTTCCGCAACTAGGTGGCGGCACGTTGCTGCGTGTTTCACCACTCACTTAGTGAACTGCTTGGTCTAGTCTTTATGAACTTAGTTTATTCATCTCTCTAATGAGTTCAACTTTGTTAGCTAAACGACCGTCAGGTTAAAAAAAACGGTATTTTGTTGAATTCGGTTCTCCAACTTGTACTTATAAGTGATCGGAATTATGAGAGATTTTCATGGAAATGTGTAATTCTGATCCAAAGTTTGATAATAACATATTCTTCTTGACAAAGTTACGTTTGTATGTAATAGTTTGGTTGATAGGCACAACTGTAGATATTGGTCTGCAGCCAATCCTTGGTGGCTAGAGGAATGTCATACTAAAAGGCAGCCAATTTATATATATATATATATATATATATATATATATATATATATATATATATATATATATATATATATATATATATATATATATATATATATATATATATATTTCTGGGCAAGCGTTATGGGCCAGAATGTGATTAATCCCTTTTAAATTTGGTTATGTATTTTGACCTGCTTCAGCAAGAAATAATGTTGATTTGGAAAGCTGTTTTCCCTAATAGGACAAATGTTTGGTTACAAGATGATGCTTCAGCACACTTTGGTCTCAGTGTTCAAGAATTTTTGAATCATATATCTCCTAATTAGGAAATAGGTGGGCTGGGTAGAATAAAGCCAAATCGCCTGGCCTGGCGTAACCTAGTTCAATTAGACATTTTTCTTTGGGGTGTAATAAAATTGTAGTATGATAAAACACTAATGGATATTAAAGCGTTGAAGGCTCGCATGGCTACTGAAATGCAAAAAGTTTCTTCAGATACCTTGCAAGACGTTGCTAAAGCATTCCAGTACCGACTTGTTAATTGCTCAGCCAAAAATAGCAGATATTTTAGGCAGCTCTTATAATCAGCTTTCCTGTTGATCTCACTTTAATTTGATGTCAGATTTGTTTTTCTTGTAAATAAGTACGTTATTGTCTAGCAAACTCTTTAATTTGCCACAAATGACATTTTGATAGCTAGATATAATGAACCCCTTATCATCTCTAAGAGTACTATCGAAATCCATACAAATATAAAGGCTGTTTATTTTAAACGAAAAGTTGCGGAACACCCTAAGCATATGAGAATACTGCTCGCAAATTCGAATTATCCTGTTCCGTAAACGTTAGTAAATCCCTGGTAATTGGTGCAGCCGTTTCGAAGATATATGCAATATTCCAGATTTTGCTGCCAGCCTGTATAAATAGAAGTACCAAAATTGAATTCTGGCAAAAACAGTTAATAAAGAACATACATTTTCACGTTTTATCAATAGCCGATGACGAAACACCAAAATAACATGGCCAGTAAGTACATTGGAATTCTGTGTGGTTTTAGGGCTGTATGCTGTGTTACAACACACTGCGTAACAGCTCAGAAACCACATAAGATTCAAATTAAAGCTGACCGTGAAAGTCTAAAATTATAAGCCAGTATTATTGGTACGTAAGCCTACATGTGGCTAATGAACACCCATTTTAGAGCCACCAATGACTACTGCTCTATTAAAATGGTTGTTAAGGGAAGCGGAGGTTAATTATAGGAATAAAATTTTCGAACTAAGCACATATGTATGACATAGCTAACGGTATATTGATAACTATATTAAAGCACAAAACTTATTAATAATAATAATAACGATATAACAAATTGAATTTGAAGAACTTACGTCGGTACGGACATATTGACTATTAATGTTAACAGTGTTTTGTTGTGTATCAATAAACAATATTCATAGTAATTCTATCTAGTTTCTAACCTTCCTAACTGCTGATTCCAGCAGTTTTCGATACATTGTACGTTTGCTAATTTGCGTTTGTTTATTTGTTGACATAACAAATGCAATAGCATCAATGCCAATGTTATTCAACAACATTGACCTTTAATCATTACAATGTTTATTCCTTAGTTTAGATTGATTTCTTAATACTAATTTTACTTGTGATTTTATTGATCTTAATAGTTATGATTTTTATACGTTTTCTACTGCCCTTCTGTAATTGCCATGGTTCTCTGAACAATGATCTAATAAAAATTTAAGAGTACTGCTCTTACTTTTGTGGTATATAAGGATTCCCAGATTCGATTAATATTTGTAAAAGATATAATGATAAAATAAGAAGCGGATATCTTTTACCCTGGCGCGGCTTCTCACGGGTTAAACATAAAAAACATGCAACATAACGCTAAAGGCAATTAAATGGCCTGTCTCTTCAGATTAATCGTTCGAATTCCGTTGGAGTATACTCAGTACTGTTATTCGGTGTCGGTATATTAAACATTTTATTAATGTATCGAAAAGAGGGAAAAGGGTAACAAAATATTTATGCTACGAAGTGGAGATTCAAATAACTCAAAGCGAATATTCAAGTTTGGAAAATCTAATCCCATTGCCATCCCGCGAAAGTGAGAAAGCCTAAATATTAACGAGAATTTGGGAACCTTATCCTAATCATGTTGTAACTTTCGCATTCATGTCACACCGTCTGTATTAAAGGCATCTGTTTATAAATAATGTCACTAAACATACTCATAAAAGTCTGGACGCAGCAAGTGCCTTATGGTAGCGAATTTTCGTAAATATCTTTTTAATGGCAAATATGTCTTGTTTTTAAAAGAAGGACATCTGGTTGGCAGTATAACCTATATACTGGTAACAATCTACGGCATTTCATTAAAATATCTTAGTTGTTTCAGAAAGTACAAACATTTTCCGAAAATAAACCTTAAAAGTTCCATAAAAAACTGATTCGATTTTCCTGGCCAACGAAATTCTTTAAGCAGTTTACACACCTGCCAGGATATAATTATTCACAAACAGCTTTAGGAGCAAAATTGCAAAAAATATATGAAAATTTGCAAAAATTTCTTTTACAGAAAATCACCATCTTTTGTTACCGAAATTGCTTTCAGTAATGTTACACAAAATCACATTTTTCACGAAAATTCGACAACTTTTCTTTTACAACATTTATTATTTTATTATTAATTACCAACATATCACAAAAATCTTACAAAAATAAATTCCACAGGAACACTAAAATCATTTCTGCGAAAACTTTTGAAATTCAGCCACTATTTGAGAGTGCCCTGTATACGGCAGCTCGAGTTTTTCAATGAGTAATACAAAAAGCTCTCTGAATGCGTCATTTCGATAGGCTTCCGCTATCTATTGATAAAAACGCCGTTTCACAGTTTGTGATATGTGTTTGAAATATGTGCAAAAAACGTGAAAGGTTGTAAAACAATTGAAATACCTCAAAAACGATGAAAGATTTAAATATTTTTTTCTTACAAACATTATAATTCGCTGTAAAACACAAAAATGCGATAATAAGGGGGTGTTCTATTAAAAAAAAAAGAGAATTGCAAATTTTGACGTTTCACTTCGCGACTTTGACGTTTGAAGAAGACAAATTATCAAATATTCATAATATTTTTTCTGCTACTTCTTGACGTTTTTGCGTTAATAAAACTTAACCGTTGCATGTAATATTCAATTGGTTTTTTTCACACAAAATATTTTGTTCTTGTGCTCTCCTCTGATCACCAGTGGCCCAAATTTTTTTCCTAGGATGCCAAAAATTTTTTTCTTTCAACTTAGAGATCTGAATTTTGCCATGTAGGGTAAGTTGGATAGTAGAAACGGATATGCCACATTTGGTTGTCGTAGCTCTGTTATTTTCGGAGATACGAAAATTTTCCGAAGGAAAACCCAAAATTTTTCCGGAAAAACTGGTGAACGAACTTGTCCAAGGCACTTACATCCAAGGCACTTACAATATATATATATATATATATATATATATATATATATATATATATATATATAATTTAACAAAGGTGAGTTACACACAATTTAAAACAAAATAATAAACATAGCAACAAATAATTGTGAATATTATAAATACGCGAGATAACAACTATCATAATGCACACCGTCGCTTCTCACTAATGTCCTTTACATTTAAGACGGCCAATATATCAAATTACATTATTGTCAACATGCAGATAAGCGTGTTCTTTGCCTATTACAATCTGACCATTCAGCAGTAAGCGTGGATACAGCCAGACTAGCACGCTGCATTCCCTGAATATCTTCATGAGAACGGCAACCGTCACCACCTTCCTAGGCTTGCTTTTAATATAAATAAGATGTATTTTTCAGTATAGGATTCTTTCTATCATAAGTTTTGTAGCTATTACTATGTTGGTTCAAGTAGTGAAATAAATATTTAAAAAAAGTAAAGTGATATGGAACATTTGTTAATTCGCGGCATCTGATGCTTCTGCATGTTTGTAAACAGTAAATATATATTGAATCTCAACTCTGTTTAGGCAATCTGAACGTGCTTATATCATATCACCGTATATCCGTCACTAATCATTTAATACAAAAATAACAATACAGTTAACTCAAATCTGACTTGCTATCCTACTTATTGGGCGGTGTCTTCTGGCATGCTACAGGCTTGTGTTGTTCCCCCAATATGTTACCGAGTTCAAGAAATTGGACTATCCTACACGGATAGTCATCCATTTTGTCATCATATGATGTTGCTCGATGTCTTGCTTATCTAGTAAATAATGTAAATAGTAACCTTTAATCTCTTGCTGGTATATACTGAGGTGTTGATTCCTGTGTTCATTCAAGAAATAGTAATATGGAAGCTTGTATCTAAATAAAAACATGTAGTTGTGGTCAAGTGTTTTCCTTGATGTAAATCCTTCGACTTTGTATCTGTGGACTTTTCAGCTCAAGAGAAACCATTGAAAGAGCTTTTAATTATTATTTGTGTTTGTGGATTTTTAGTTGAATAGGAATTGACTGAGTTATGTGAGAGCTCTTAACAATCATTTGTACCTGCTTAGCTCAATATGAGTAGACAAAGCCTTGTAAGACCTCTTATGACTTATGTGCGTCTATGGACTTGTCAGACTGAGAGGAATTAACTGAGATTTGTAAGTACTTTCCCCTTTATCTGTGCATGCTTTCAGCTCTGGATTAAATTAAACTAATTAGAATTGCTTTTATTTTCTTCCTGCATTTGCCTGGATACTTCATTGTGCGGTTTTTTTCTCTATTTATTTTGTAGAATTCATGGTTTGTTTGCCATCGTCGGCTGAATTAAATTGAATAGAATTATTTGCATTTTATTCCTGTTTTGGCTCTGCACACTCTGGAGTGTACGTTCTTGTTTCTTTATTTTTTTTAACAATTCATGTACAATTTATTCGTGCCTGTCTATTATGTTACTGGGCTATTCTTTTCTTTTATTGCCTTTAGCTACTTTGCTGAATTAATCTCTTCTTCTATTGCCTTTGAATATTTTACTGGACTTTTGTCTTCCACTTGGATGATTCCTAATGTCGCCAATCTCGCCGTACCTTAAACTGCCCCTTTTAATTGTCCCCACACGATTGTAGCTTGCTATGTTGTGCTTAAATTTCTTAACATTTTCAACACATGTGGCGCTTGCTCTGTGGCGTTCAAGTTTATTAAATCTTCGAAGACACGTGTAGGAGTCGTGGAGGAGGCACAGCGAGGAAGTGGAGAACACACCCGAGAGTGCTTGACTACACAAGATCCTATCTAAGGGTTCTCAGACCAACATAGGCTCCCATAAAACATTCACGGGATGCTTTACAAGCTCGGGGGAGGAAACTATGGAAGTTTTACCACAGACGCACTTCCCTGGCTGCAACATAATAAACCAATCACCTCCGGACTGGCAACACTTAGAAATAGAGGCGCCGTACAGGCGGGCATCTACTGTAGACTAGACAGTCGCTAAAGAGGTGGTTACTTGGAAATAAGATGCGCCATTAACAGCTTCAAGCCATTCAAATCCCCGGGATTTGATGGAATAATGCCCATCATGCTCCAACAGGGTATAGACATACTGATGCCGGCGCTTACCCTCATTATGAGGGCCAGACTGGCTCTGGGGTACATTACGGTGGCATGGAAACTGGCCAGGGTTGTATTCATTCCTAAACCTGGGCGTCCAACAGACCAGGCAAAGTCCCCGAGGCCAATAAGTCTCATGTCCTTCTTGCTGAAAACAACAGAAAAACTGCTCAAGCGGCACATTAGGGGCGGTGTACTGGAAGCATATCCTCTACACTGCGGAAAATACGCATATAGAGCAGGAGTCTCAACAGAAACAGCACTGCACCAACTGGTGCTGAAACTGGAGAATACACTGTAGAACAGGGAAGTGGCGCTGGGGGTCTTCCTAGACATAGCGCCCCCTCTATGTCTAGGAAGACCCACAGCAACACCTCGTTCTGATCAGTACTGGGAGCTGTCAGGGAGCGGGAAATAGAGGAGACCATCTGCTGCAGGTGGTTCGCCTCCATGCTCATGGACAAGACGGTGTTTACCTCACTCGCGGGGGGACTCTGCTGGCGGGTGCCGTAGCTAGTTGCCCGCAGCGGAGTGTTTTGTCTCCCCTGCTCTGGTGCCAAGTCGTGGACGGCTTGTTAGGGAGGCTGTCGAGGGAAGGGTACAAGTTACTGGGCTATGCGAACGACATTGTTATCACAGTCCGAGGATAGGTTACACAGGCTGTGTGGGGGCGCATTGAGACAACACTGAAAGTGGTGGAAAAGTGGATGGTTAGCCAAGGGCTCGGGGTGAGCCCCGAGAAAGCCACCGTCATACCATTTACGATGAGAAGGAAGCGGAAGGGTCACAGAACTCTCACTATATATAGCAGAAACATCCCGATGGCCGGGGAGGTAAAATATCTGGGTCGTATTGGACTCAACCTGGAATGGTCTCGTTGAAAAAATACTGAGTAAGGCAGTCATCACCCTAGCCGTCACTAGGCGGGTATATGGAAAAACGTGGGGATTAAGACCTAGTATGGCTCACACTCTGTACACAAGGGTGGTCAGACATCGTTAACATATGCGGCACTGGTCTGGTGGCCTAAGGTGACACAATCCAGTGCCAAACAAAAACTAGGCAAGATTCAAAGGATGGCTTGCCTAGGCATCACAGGGGCCATGTCTTCAACCCCAACAGCTGCCATGAAGGTGTTGCTGAATATGACCACCCCCTCCCCTACAATTAGTTATTATGGGGGAGGCCAGGCTAGGACTGTACAGACTAGCCTACAATGATGGGGCTACTGCAACATTCAGGAGATCGTGAAGGAGCCCATGCTTGAAATGAGGTCAGACTTCGCGAGCCCAGAATCTGCAGGGAAAACGATTTTACATTTATGGTTTCAGCCACAAAGAGTATCCTTTATACTAAAACTCAGATCTCTAGGTTAAAAGACAAAGAAATTTCAAGTCTCTGATGAAAAAAAGGTTAAACGTCAAAATTGATAATTCTGGTAGGTTGTCATACATTATCACGCATTAGCGCTTTTTGAGTTAAAAATACGGCTCAAAATAACTAACAAGCTCCTAGATCTCCATCTCTGCCTTCATGTTCCTCCATTTCGTTCAAATATGAGAAAATAAACAATTTTAAACAAAAGTTGTATGGAGTAAATAATCAAGACGTTAAAAAAGTAATATACTAGAGAATGGTCAAGCGGTAAAGGCAGCAGTGTTGATTTAATAATTGACTCCTATAACGGGCGTTCTAATCCCGGTTAGTGACTTTACTTTTTTTTAAATAATTTTTTAAATTTATTTCATTTTACCGTTCTCAGATCAGATTGTGTAATTCCGATAAATTTTTTAACAAGTTCTTGTATAACAAATTCAATTAGGATGATATGAAGCTTTTAAGACTTAATTCAATTTCAATAGCACATCTGGTTGTTATTGCCCTAACATAGTGAAACCGTTCCATACTTAAAACAGCCGTCGACTTTTCTCGTGGCTTTACAAGTGCTTGTTGTTTTCTGCAACCAATTTAAATTTTAACTGGACGCATCAAGTGCGTTATGGCAGCGAATTATCATTAAAATTTCAAATTTTAGTAGCTCAATTTGCTATTAACCTAACGTTAGTTGGCCAAGAACCAATTTTTCTGGAACATATTAAGTCTATTTTCGGAAAATTTTTGTACATTTTAAAACAATAAAGCCATTTTGATGCAACATGATACGTTGTTTTTACTATATAGGTTATACTGGTAACCAAATTTGATGCCTGCTTTCTTTAAAAAAAAGACATATTTGTTATTAAAAATATTTTTATGAAAACTCACTACCATAAGGCACTTTCTGCGTCCGGACTTTTTTTGTAATTCTGTTTAACTTATTGCTGTATTGAGGAGACTCATATTATTTGGCTGACGCTGCAATTTTTCTTGTGTCCTGGTAATTTCTCTCCTTTTAATTGTTTTTCTAAAAGTATTCTGCTCAATTGTTGTCACTATCTTTCAGGGGCGACTCCTCAATAAGTGCCCCGTGCGCGCGCACTGCCGCCTGCCGTGGGAAAAATAATATTTTAGCTATGCTATATTTTAATAATTTTTTATTAACTTTTTTCCTCCTGAATTCAACAAACAAAATTAGTATATCGAGGATCGCAGAGAGTCGACAGCCATTAATAGAGAATCAGAATAAGTATAGTATAGTGTTATATCCATATGTGTGTGTATTTTTCGGCGCTCTCACGTAATGCGATACTTGGATGCAAAATCATCGCCTTCTTCCTCGAAAACGATCGAATAAATAATCTGGTCGTGCGCTATACAATTACACACTCGCAGTTTGTAGTGGACTTTTGGTAGAGGCAGAGCGTGTGTACCTAGTAATTTCCGTGCGGTGCTCGCGTCAGATTGATTTTTAATTAGATCTCTTCGTTGTTTACATGTTCTAAGAAGACACTTATTATTATGATGAATACTGCTTCAGGTTGCTTAATAAGTGGACAAAATAATTGTGATACTGTGATTCAGTGGATAATATTCTAAAGGTTAACTATTCACAGTTAGACTTAAATTCCAAGGTAAAGTTTAAAAGCTTAGGACGACCCACACCAGATTTAAAGTTGAGCCAAAGTTGTATAAAAAAGAAGGTAGGTCTTTTTCTTGACATTTTGCTAGAAGTATATATAATCGCAACGAATGGATATGTGGATGAAACGTAAGGAATTCTTTTAGTGAATGTTCGTAGAAAAAGTCACTAATAGGGAGATCCCGACCTTTCAATTTCGAAAAAATGTTTGCAAATGAGTGCAGACTAGGACCCCTAGAACCTATATCCGAGGTTAGTTTCAATTTATATATATATATATATATATATATATATATATATATATATATATATATATATATATATATATATATATATATATATATATATAATAAAACTCAGAATTTGAATAACTCAATTTTCTAAAAATGTAGAAAGTTTAATTTTACTGTGTAGTAAGACCTTTTACGGCGCAACATATCCACAAAATTTCATTAAAAAATCTTTGTAATTTTCTGAGAAAAAGATTTTTGTTTAAACAAAACTCAAAATTTTCCCGGAAAACCTCGTTCGATTTTCTTGACCAACGAACTGTATATATATATATATATATATATATATATATATATATATATATATATATATATATATATATATATATATATATATAATTTATATAAATATATGTATCACACCGATAACTCAAAAAAATTTGGCATGTGCCTTCCTTTTAGAAATATATTGGACAAGTTCGTTGGTCAAGAAAATCGAACAAGGTTTTTGGGAAAATTTTGAGTTTTGTTTAAAAAAAAATCTTTTTCTCAGAAAATTACAAAGATTTTTTAATGAAATTTGGTGGATATGGTGCGCTGTGAAAGGTCTTACTACACAGTAAAATTAAACTTTCTAAATTTTTAGAAAATTGAGTTATTCAAATTCAGAGTTTTATTTCGATAAGAATTTTTTCTCCGGAAATTACAAAACTATTTTGATGAAGTTCAGCGGATATATTACCCTGTGTAAGGCCTTATTACATACCAAAATTCAGCTTTTTAAGTTGGTAGAAAATTGAGTTATTCAAATTTGAAGCATTTAATAAAAAATCACTACCATAACGCACATGCTGCGTCCTGAACCTTTTTTTTCTTGCGCACCTCCAACGCATTAAGGCACGAGCCGCTACTGCTATCTTTATTGTAAGTTTTTCAGTGGCTGAACTAATATTTGTAGCAGTATAAATCTCAATCCATGTTTCATTAGCTAGTTCCTTCTTTAAGTTAGACGTATTCAGATAGCTAATTTTTCTATAACACTAAACATTATTTGAACTTTTTGCTGTAAGAGTTGAATTAAATTTATATATTTTATTTTATAGGGAAACGAGTTAAAACAAAAATATTTTTTGCAACAGCTGAATATCTGCTAGATTAATATTTTTTATTAGCCGAGTTAATATTCCACACATTCCTTATAAACTCCGCTGCTTGAAAACACAATACGGACCAGCAGCGAGATAATAAATGTCAGTGATCTTCAAGTCGGGATTATTTATCAGGATAACTGAACAATGGCCCTTGCCGGTAGCACAATGGACAAGGTCAAGGATAATAAATGTTCCCGAAAAAACGTGACTCGATGAACGCTTTGCAGGGCCAGTAAAAGTAATCAGTATATCTGCGTGATTTGCTATTCAATAAACCCCTGAATCGAATGGATCCCACCACTCAACGTTCTGCATTAATCTCTGTTCATTCCTACTCCAACTAATGAATATCAAACCTTCATTTATCACCTGCTGACCTACCAGGAAGAGAAGTCAAACAATAATTATTGTTTTATTAATGGAAGAAGTGTTTGCGTAAAAAAATATCCAATCAAAATAATGGGATTAGTCATTAGAGCATGAGCATGATATTATTGACATTCTCACCAATTCATTAATACTGTAGGCAATTAATTAAAAAAAAAAAAGGTCTGGACGCAGCAAGTGCGTTATGGCAGTGAATTTTCATAGAAATGATCTGGCACCAAATATTTTTTTAAACTTTTTTTCTTTTAACATAGAAATAAAAATTTTGGTACAAAGTTTCTCTTTAATGTCGTAAACTTACGTACTAACCTTGGTTACCATAGACTTTCTATTTTTTAAGATAATTTTTTTTTACGAAAGATAACCCAAAATCTTCCCGGAAAACCTGGTTCGATTTTCATGGCTAACGAACTTAATCAAGCCAGTTACAAAAGGAAGGTACATGCTAAATTTTATCAAAGTCGGTCATTATTTTTTGAGTTATCGGTGTGATACATTCATATATATATATATATATACAGTGAGGAACAGCCAAATGGAATAAATTCGATAACGGATAAATGAGGACGTGTTGGGAAAAACGCTTGGACACGTCGATTTGTATTTTTAACTGCGCATCTTTTTCAAGAAAAAAAAATTATTTAGGGTGCGTCATGTGACAGTGGCCAATACCAACTTTCTTATTTTAAATACAAGCCCCTGTATATTATTAATTTTTTGGATTCTTCAGAAAATTCTAGACATAATTCATGTACAATGTCCTATACCTATCTTCAACTGTTTCGGAAATATTAAGTATTTTCAGATTTATTACAAAAATTAACATTAAAAATAGAAAATTATTTTATTTCACAAATTCTAATAAGAAATACTGATTATTTCTTAATAATTTAAAAAAACAAAAAAAAAATTAATGTCAATGTAGTAAATGTTCAAAATGCTCGCCACGAACATCTTGGCAACATGCTAATCTGGTATAGAAATGTCTTCTAACATTACTCAACATCTCAGGCGTGACTGATCTAATCGCAAGCGTGATTCGTCTTTTTAAGTCATCTAAGTTGAGGGGCTTAGTTTTGTATACAATACTTTTGACATATCCCCACAAAAAGTAGTCTAATAGCGACAGATCAGGAGATCGTGCTGGCCATTCTATCGATCCGCGCCTCCCTATCCACCGATTTGGAAAAATTTGGTTCAGGTACTGCCGGACATTGATTTGGTAATGGGGCGGTGCTCCATCTTGCTGAAACCATATTTTATTGGCAGGAACTTGTGGGTTTGCTGGATCTGGATATAAGTTTGTCAAAGTTGGCACGACATTATTTTGGAGCAGTTCTAAATATTTATCCCCATTCAAGTTGCCATCAATGAAAAAGGGACCTACGATATGATTTCCAACAATTCCTGCCCAAACATTAACTTTTTCAGGATATTGCGTATGTTCCTCTCTCATCCAATGAGGATTCTCATTAGACCAATAGCGGCAATTTTGACGATTAACATGACCGTGAAGTGTAAATGTGCTCTCATCAGAAAACAAAACATCTTCTAATTGGATCACATTGTTATCTAACATTGCCATCATTTGTTCACAAAAATACGTTCTCCTATCGAAATCGTCCTCCATGAGCTCCTGAGTTGGTATCATTTTATAGGGATGCATTTTACTTTCCTTTAATGTTCGAAAAATTGCTGTGTGGCTAACGTTGAATAGTTGGGCTGCTTGTCGACCAGAAGTATGTGGGTTTTCTTGAAACTCAAGCGTAATATCCAATTTCGTATCATCACTTACTGCATTGGCAGCTACTTTTTTTATCTGTCTCACATGACCAAGCTCGCGAAACTGCTTTTCTATTTTGCTAATTGTTCCTTGGGATACAGGCGGCAAATTTGGAAATTTTTCGTGAAATAAGCGAGACACTTCCATCTGTGTCCGTGTGTTATCTCCATAACCAATCATTTGTAGAATGGTTATTTTGTGCATTTCTGTTAAATGAACCATTTTTCTGATATTATTACGTACAGTTAACGAAATTCAAACGACAATAGCACTGACACTAATCACTACTGTCATGCAGGCAGACAACAAGTTGCTAAGGCTACGAGTTTTATACGAACAGAAAGAAAACTGTTTTTGTTTTTGTTTCATTTCATATCAGTAAAAAGAAACGCAGGAATGGTTTTTGTTTACTTTCTCATTATCAAGAGCTGAATGGGAAATAAGTATTGAATGCAATGTAGCGAATTTGTGAAATAAAATAATTTTCTATTTTTAATGTTAATTTTTGTAATAAATCTGAAAATACTTAATATTTCCGAAACAGTTGAAGATAGGTATAGAACATTGTACATGAATTATGTCTAGAATTTTCTGAAGAATCCAAAAAATTAATAATATACAGGGGCTTGTATTTAAAATAAGAAAGTTGGTATTGGCCACTGTCACATGACGCACCCTATATAATTTCTTTTTCTTGAAAAAGATGCGCAGTTAAAAATACAAATCGACGTGTCCAAGCGTTTTTCCCAACACGCCCTCATTTATCCGTTATCGAATTTATTCCATTTGGCTGTTCCACACTGTATATATATATATATATATATATATATATATATATATATATATATATATATATATATATAACATATGAAAATTTTAACTGACCCCGGATATGGGTTCTAGGGTCCCTAGATCACGCTCATTTAGAGAATTTTTTTTCAACATTCAAAAGTCCGGATCTCCCCATTAGTGAATTGTTTAAAAAAATTCACTAAATATGTTAGGCGCGCAACAAGTAACACCGAATTACTAAAATTTATTGAACAACACAGTCTAATCCACGACAGGCAGTATGGATTCAGTTAGCGCATATCAACTGCCGACCTCCTTCCCTTTATCACTCATTCTTGGCACAAGTCTATGGAACTACACGGTGAATCCAAAATTGTCGCTCTAGACATATACAAAGCATTCGACCAGGTCTGGCACGCAGCCCTGCTTAAGAAACTTCCGGCCTATGGCCTATCACCAAAACTCTGTACCTGGACAGCAAATTTCCTCTCCAACAGGAGCATTTCTGTTGTCGTGGATGACCATTTCTCTAAACTGTATCCAATTAATGCAGGAGTTCCTCAAAGTTCAGCTTTAGCCCCTACTTTGTTTCTTCTCCACATCAATGACCTCCTCTCTAGCACATCCAACCCAGTTCACAGTTACGCGGACGACAGCACCCTTCACTCAAATATACAATATTCTAGGCCTGTCTCTTTAGCCCAATTAGATGAGGATCGCAGACTCATGGAGGGTTCTATCTCTGTGGATCTCCAAAAAATATTAGACTGGGGAAGTTGAAATCTTGTACAATTCAACCCCACCAAATCGCAGTCTTGCTTTCTTTCTCAGAAGAGATACACCAGCCCTAGACCCAGCACAATGAACAACCAAGTTATTCAAAATAATGAGTCCTTTTCACTTGTCGGCATTTCTGTGGATCGAATCTCAATTGGCACCAACATGTCAAATCAATTGTAGAAACGGCTGCTAAGAAATTAGGTTTCCTCTTCCGGGCTCGCATATAATTTTCACCAGCTAATCTCTATTCCTTATACACTTCACAAATAAGGCCAAACCTCGAATACTGCTCCCATATCTGCGGTGCCGCTGCCGCTTCTACACTCGCTATCCTGGACTCTATTCAGAAGAGAGCTATACGTATCATCGGTGACCCTACTCTTACCCAAAAGCTGCCATCCCTTGCCCACCGACGTGCCGTTGGTGACCTCTCTCTTTTATAGATATCTGCACGGGCACTGCTCAGACGAGCTTTTTTCCATAGTTCCTCCACCTGCTGCCCCCACAGATCTATTAGGGGAACAGGGCGATTGCACCTTTTTACTGTCCAGGTCACCGAACATATAACATCTGTTATGCCTGCTCTTTTTTCCCAAGGACTTCCAAGTTGTGGAATTCCTTGCCGGCACATATTTTCCCTTCTCCTTCGAACCTCCAAACCTTCAAGTTCAGAATTAACAAGTTGCCTCTTTCCTCCTTGTCGACACCCACGGTACGATATTATTTAGGCTGTAAGCCCTCGTCGTGTGTTTCATGAAATATATATTAAAAAAATATCACACCGAAAACTCAAAAAATAGTGGGTCTATTTTGATGAAATTTGGTAGGTGCCTTTCTTTTGTGAGTTGCTTTGATAAGTTCGTTATCCAGGAAAATTAGACTAGTTTTTCTGGGAAAATTTGGGTGTCCTTTTGAAAAATGTCTGTATCTCCGAAAATAACAAAACTGTGACAACCAAATTTAGCAGAGGCGTTTCTACTATCAAACATGCCCTACAGGCCGAAACTCAGATCTTCGCATTGAAAGGAAAAAAGTTATAGGCATTTAAAGAAAAAAAATTGGGTGCCACTGGTGATCAAAGGAATGCGCATGAACAAAATATGTTGTGTGGTTAACAAAACCAGTTGCATATTACATACAACGGTTAAGTTTTTTTGACGCAAAAAGGTCAAGAAGTAGCAGAAAAAATATTTTGAACATTTTATGATTTTTCGTCTTAAAACGCCAAAGTCGCGATTTGAAACGTCAAAATTTGTAATTTTCAGACAAATAATCTGAAAAAAATACGCATTGTGCAGAAGAAATGTCATAATGGTGTGTTTTACAAAGCCTTAAATTTCAGCTCCAACCATCATTATACTTCATTTTTATGAAATGTTATCTGAAAATGCATTTCGAATAGCCCTTCTTTCTGATGCTCTGGCAGTAGTTTTAGCTATATAGTTTATGGTGTAATAGCCAATATTTTAGCAAATTTTCGTAGAGTTATGAATTTTGACAGGGCTTCTTCAAATAATCGCGAACTAGATCCCATAAAACCCATATACGGGGTAAGTTTTAGTTTTTGTCTGTTTACACATATACAGGGTGACGCATTTCTACGGCAAAACTCAATATTTGTGTTTATATACAAGATAGGAGCAAAAATTGTATACGTTAATTACAGTGTGTTTTCAGCAGCGTCTTATAAAATTATTTTAAAAATCACAGGGTGGCCCATAAATCGTTGGTGATACAATATGTTTTTTAATAGAACACCCCTTATGTTATTGCATGTTTGTATTTTCCATTGAAGTATAATGCATGTCTGTAATGAAAAAAAAAGTTTCATCGTTTTGGAGTTATTTCGATTGTTTTGCAACTTTTCACGTTTTTGGCAGATTGCACACACATGTATCACCAATTGTAAAAAGGCGTTTGTACCAATAGAGATAAGCCCTATGGAAATGACACATTCAGAGAGTTTTTGTTTGTAGTGCTCGTTGAAAAAAATCGAGCTTCCGTATACAGGTGCTCTCAAATAATGGCTGAATTTGAAAGTTTTCGCAGAATTGTTTTTAGTGTTTCCGTCGAAATAATTTTTTGTTACATTTTCGGGAAATGTTGGTAATTAACGATAAATGTTTAGTAAGTTATTGTAAATAAAAGTTGTCGAATTTTTGTGAAAAATATAATATTGTTATAAGGTGTAATTGGGTCGATGGGTTCGTGTAATATTTACCAACGATGGTTAGCCTTAATAATTTAATGAAAACAGATAGATTGATTAGCATAACGTGTGAATTCTAAAGAGTAATAATATTAACCTAAAACAATTCTAGTAATAAAACATGGCGAGAGGGGGACGACACGTACTCTTCACTTTTAAGTCTGCCATTTTCATATTGATGTGAGCTGCGACTTGCGATACGGTCGACGCACTTCAATTGTCTCAACTTTGGACATCTGGCTGGTGTTGGCACCTGCTGTAGAGGGCGTTGGGACCTGTTCAGGTACCTTTTGTCTCACAGTCTATCATTACTGAAGGCAATTTCGGCCAAAAAAATAGTGAATTTTTGCAAAAAAAAATTTTTTTTTATAGAATTTCATGAAATGCTTTTTTTCTTCTACTTGTGTCATAAAGCTGTTTGTCAATAATTATATCTTGGCAGGTGTGTAAATAGCTTGAAGAGGTTCGGTGACCAGGAAAATCGGACCAGTTTTTTCTAGAACATTTTAAGTTTCTGTTCGGAAAATGTTTGTACTTTTTTAACCAACAAAGCTATTTTAATGAAATGTGGCACATTGTTACTAGTATATAGGTTATACTGCTAACCAAATGTCCTTTTAAAAATAATACATCTTGGATATTAAAAACCTTTTTACGAAATTTCGCCAGCATAACGCACTTGCTGCGTCCAGACATTTTACTTATCTAAAATATAAATTGTCAATGTAGATGTAACACCATCTTGTTATCGCTGTGTCCCAAAAACCTAGTTTGTCACCGATGTACATCTGCATTTCTGTTGCATCTACATATCTTTTACGATAAAAATTTAAATCTTTGTTTATATACTCGCAAGTTGATATGTAAATGTATCTACATACATTGTGACAATATATGCACATAAATATACATACATAACGATTTTATTTCTCGAATATAAGCTGCACCACGTCTTGGATATTTCTATGTAGCGGCTGCAGAATAAGAGGAGTCAAATTTCTCACGACATAATGTCAGTTCGTATGTGATATTTTATACTAATATAAGTCCGTGGAAAAATAAAAGAGAAAGGACTATAATGACTGAAATATGTTTAAAAACATTCAGTCTTGTGTTCTTCTATTGGTGTATTTTCTTGAAACAAATTTGATTTGTTGAAGTTAAAAGACAAAAAATTATAGGCATTTAAAGAAACCATTTTTCCTCTTAAAACGTCAAAGTCGCGATTTGAAACGCCAAAATTGGAAACATTTAGGCAAAGGACCTGAAACAAATACGGGTTATGTAGAGAAAATATCGCAAGATGAGTGTTTTACGAACCCCATTGTTTCAGCATCAACCGCCATTGTCCTTAACTTTACTAAAATGTTTCTAGAAAATTCATCTCAGATAGACCCTTTCTCTGATGGTTTTGCAGTAGTTTTAGTTAGAGAGTTTAACGTTAAGTTGTCTATAATTTTTAGCGAATTTTCGTATAAAAAATATTATACAAATACAAATTTGATAGCGTTCATCGTTATCGAGTTATTTCAATTGTTTTCAAACTCTTCACATTTTTGGCACATCAAAAACCATGAAAGGCGTTATCACCAATAGATAGCAGAGTTCCATGGATGAAACAAACTCAAAGAGGTTTTCTTTTATATAAGTCGTCGAAAAAATGAGATGTCGTATAAAGGGCGCTCTCAAACTGCCGTAACTCAATTTTTATAAATGGAACAGCCTGTATTTTGTGTTTCAGAAGCGAAGGGCATGCCCTCTGCTTCAAGTTTTGCATAACGCTCCCTATACTTACAGACTCTAGTTTTCTGGTTGTATGGGTATCACCGGTGCTATAAAGATTACGCTCAGCTGGCTAGAGGTCTTTCGGATGCTGCCACCGCTTCCCATCTGCATCAGAAGGGAGACTATGGCGTCACATCTCAGAATGTGAGACTCTGGAACACGGCGCAGAGAGGGAGCAATAACAGGACATACTAGAGTGGCGGAAAAGGAAATTCCAATTTCCACCATCCAGGTACGAAATGCAGAAGACTCTATTAGGCTGACTAGGATATAAACCCTCAGAATCCCCAAAAAAGATCACTGGAGAAAAAATGTTTTACCGACAGATCACGTCTGGAGGAGCAGCACTCCTGCGGGGCGGGAATATGCATCGATAGCCTGGAGGTGCGCTAGAGTTATGCTCTGGGCGCATATACCACTGGATTCTAAACGAAGGTGTACGCTATTCTGTCTGTAGCTATTTGACAGAATTTAAGGATGAACCTTGAGAAATGTGTTTACATTTGCTCCGATAGCCAGGCGGTCCTACGGACAGCCTGCGTGTCCAGAATTAGGTCAGAGCTGGTTCAGTAGTACGCTGACGCTCTTACGAAACTGTCCAGGACAAATGAGGACTCACTTGTGTGAGTTCCGGGACACCATGGCGTCACGGGGAATGTAGTGGCGAATAACCTCCTAAGGCTTGGTTTCCGGCGGCCGTTCAGTGGCCCCGGGCCTGCTAGAGACATAAGTAGGAAGATGGTTTCCGATGCCCTAGATAAGTGGATTGAGGAGGCCATGGACAGACACTGGAAGTCGGTCGGTGGCTGAAGACAGGAGCAGGATTTTGTGGAAAGGCCGGACAGAAACAGGACAGTCTGGCTTCTTAGTAGGAGGCGATCTGCCCTTTGCCGCATCATTAGAGCTGACGAGACAATGTGCTCTCACAAGAGACGTCTCGTTGGTAGGTGTCGAGAGGGATCCCAGTTGTCAGGAATCCAGCGAGACTGAAGGAACGTCTTACCACTACATATGTGAATGCGATGCGTTTGGGAGTCTTCTAGCGGAACTGTTCGGTTCGAGGACTCTACAGAGGAGCCAGGTAAGTCCAATGGAAAGCCGTCATGGCCTTTATTTCGAGATCGTGGACGTTTGGTGACGAAACCGAGGAGGGGTAGGACATATATATATATATATATATATATATATATATATATATATATATATATATATATATATATATATATATATATATATATATATATATATATATATATATATATATATATATATATATATATATATATATATATATATATATATATATATATATATATATATATATATATATATATATATATATATATATATATATATATATATATAGGGTGATTTTTACCAGAAGGTGAAAACTTAAAATTTGACTTTTAAATTGAATTCTACAAAAAAAATAAAGAATAGCATTTTTTCCGATCGGCCTTTGTTTCAGAGGTATAGCCAAAAATGTAGTTGAGCGATGAATAATATGCAGACATCATTTGTGTTTACGGATTTTGCAGCGAAAATGCCCTGGAAAGTGGTCGGGAATATTCAACGAGATATTCGAAGAGACCTCTACTATCCCGCCGTGCATTTTTCGATGCATTCCAAAGACTGCGACAATGTGGAATCAACAACCGTCATACTGGTATTGTAAATAAACGATGCAATGCTACAAGGAAAGAAGAAGTAATTTATGCAGTGCTTGACGACAAGGTGTTACTACGATGAAAACTTCCACCCGTCTGCAAATTTCTCAAAACTTCGTTTGGCAGACTTTGAAGAGAGACGCGTTGCATCCTTACCATTACCAGCGTGTTCATCACTTTAACCAGGAGATGAAGTACAAATGTTGGCATTTGCGCGATAGTTTCTCGCACAGCATGGCTAATATCCTACTTCTATAATTTCCATTTTGTGGTCCGATTGATTTATTTTCATTAGAGATGGCATCAATAATTGTCACAATGAGCATGTATGGTCATTACAGAATCCTCGCGGATTTAGAAACATCACTTTCAACATAGATTTTCAATCAACACGTGGTGTGGGATTTTCAACGGTCGTCTACTGTCAATGCAAATTCTGCCGTATCGTCTAAATGCTGCGTCATACTTATATTTTTTGGACAATCACTTACATGAGTAATTAGCAGATGTTTCACTTGCAAGCGTAATATGCTGTGGTATCAACACGATGGTGCGCAACCACATTTTGCTACGGTTGTTGTAGAATAGGTGGACAATCATTTTAATGAAAGGTGGATCGGTAGTCGTGGTCCAGTTCTGGGGCCAGCGAGAGGACTGGATCTAAATCCACTGGATTTGTACTTCTAGGGTCACGTGAAATAACTAGCTTATGCGGAGGAAAGTCACAATGGGAATCAAATACGTGAAAGTATTAGGAATGCTGCACGTGAAAATGAAAACGAACAAGATTTGCTGTAGTTCATAGTTCATCAGATTTACGTTGCCAGGCTTGCATCGCGGCTGGCGGTGGACTTTTCGAACATTTATTATGAGTTTAAGTAATTATTTTGATTCCAGTGTAATAATTT
This sequence comes from Tillus elongatus, assembly GCA_964006375.1. NCBI lineage: Eukaryota > Metazoa > Arthropoda > Insecta > Coleoptera > Cleridae > Tillus > Tillus elongatus. The sequence continues at coordinate 10,168,076 of OZ023264.1, read as the reverse complement.
AGTGATTAAATGAAGCTTCGTTATGGGGCACTAATTAGCCTTTCAAAAGTTTGAACCATGATATCACCGAAATAGAGGCGGATCGGAAAAAATGTTATTTTTTTCTTATAATTCAATTTTGAAGGCTGAATTTTCTAATATTTGGTATTAGTTTTGTTTGCGAAAACTGGTATTATTAATCTACTGATAATACCCACCTCTCCTGCTGTTACAGTCTAATCTTACATAGAAATATAGACTAAACAACTTACAAGCTTTAAGCGATTATACCTTCATCTAATTTTAACATAAAATACTTAACGCATAAAGGAAAAGTTTTCAGCTGTAATGGTTTAATGTTTCAGAATAAATATTTAACGTAGATACACTAACTTTGGCGTCTCCAGTAAAAGCTTAGATTTTTCTAAACTTACGTATTCTCTCTAAATCTTTCGAATCTCTGCTTTCAAGCGTTAATATTTAGAGAGCTTTGTCCTGGATTCAAGTATAATGTCTTTTCTCAGCGGTAATTTCCTTTAAACTTTAAATAAACACAGGCAGTATGTGATTTAATCGTTAGAAAACTTTTGATTGTTGGTTCCTAAGAAAATGGTTATTTTACAAAATGTACGTTGATTTACTATTCAAATAAACAACTGCAACTCAGCGAATGCGATATTGCAGCAGGATTTTTCAGTGAAAATAAAATGAAATATAACCAACCTTACATTTGGCAAATTACGATATTCTTACATGGATTTTTAAAAGTATCTTTTGCACTATTAAGTGAAGACTGAAATCTGTGCTGAGCACTGATGAGTACATTTAGAGAACGCATGTCACTACAATATATTTTTAAAGACTTGACGATCGTTTCACTAACAAGGTTAGAGTCATCAGAGGATACAACATTCGAGTAGAATATGATAGATATAAGCATTCACAAGGCATTTAGGCTCATAGCTTGGTGATGTATTTCCACTGCTTCCTGTCCCTTCCAGTTGCGAACCTCTTTGTCTTGCAAGTTTTGCTGAACTGCGTCAAGCCAACTTTCTCTTGGCCCGCTTCCGCATTTGTACGCCTTTCACAAAGGCCATTAATTTTCTTGTCTCCGACAAGAGGAGCTTTCTTCCATAGTTCGTTCACTTGCTGCCCGCAACAGATCTACCAGGGGAACAGAGCGAATGCACCCTTTTACTGTCCAGGTCACCAGACATAGAACATCTTGTTATGCCCGCTCTTTTGTCCTGAGGACTTCCAAGTTGTGGAATTCCTTGCCGGCGCATGTTTTTCCTTCTCCTCCGAACCTCCAAACCTTCAAGTCCAGAATTAACAAGTTGCCTCTTTCCTCTTTGTCTACACCCACGGTAAGATATTATTTAGGCTGTAAGCTCTCGTGGTGTGTTGTTGAAATAAAAAAATAAAAAAATCTGCGCAGTATCTTTCTCTCCCATATCGCTAGTCTATCTTCTAGTCTTCTGTTCATTGTCCACGTTTCACACACATATGTCAGTGTTGGTCTCATTAGGGTCTTATATAGTCCAAATTTTGTCGTGTGCGAGATGATCTTCGATCTAAGGAAGCTATTACGTCCTCCTGCGTTTACGTTCCTTAGGTTAACTTCTACGTCGTCACCACATCGATTGTCAATTAATACACCCAAATACATATACGTTTTAACCTTTTCAGATATCAGAACACTCCCCTCTCACATTTTAACTGTAAAGGGTCTATTATTAGTTTCCTTAGTCTTTCTAGTTGTCATGCACTTGCTCTTATCTTTGTTTATTTCAAGCTCTACACTGTCTGCTACTTACACCAAACTTCTAGTAGTGTTTTCTAGTTCCTTCTAGTAGAATATATGCTGTGCTAAAGCGTAGGAAAGTGTATTTGTCCACGATTTCAACAGAATTTGATAAAAATTGATAAGAATTCGGGGATAATTTATGTATTTTTTTCCAATCCAACGTGTTTGACAGATAACCATAATTTTGGTACCTGGGTTATTGTGTGAGTGATTACTGCATGCTCTCGGAAGCCAGTTCCATTAGCCATAACATCACATAGACGTTATGTAAGCAGAGTACCAATTTAGCGAATCCAGCAGCAATAATCTAGCAGTGTATGCCTTACAAAATAAGCCCTACCTAAAAGACTGAGACTGGACACTTTCTGGAGACTGAAACAATTCATCACCACAAAAACTACAAAATTAATAACAGAGAGTTATACACTAGATAAGTGATTCGACAACGAAGTTGTCTTCATCAGTACCTGTCGCTAAGCGTCGAAATACGTATT